>JAWWEQ010050875.1:0-10907 GCA_035583055.1 Torymus tubicola
CCCGCTCGGTCCCCAAGCCACTCGCCGCCAGTCTCCACAATCCCGAATTGGGAGTCTGTCGACTCTTCCGGTGTGTTACATCCCCGCACGTCGCGTTCGCCGGGCATCTCGACAAAAACCGAGAGGCAAAGGAGCGCGCCCGCGCTCTCTCTCTCTCTCTCTGTCGCCCGTTGCCAAAGCAGCACCGATCCGCAAAGCCTACCCGACTTTCGGTGCGCGGTTGTCGACTTCATCATGGATTTCAAAGTCCATGAGTGGAGCCGAATACAGCTCCGGGGAGGTCCGACCTCTCCTAGCGTAGGGCAGCGCACGCACGATGCACGCCGACTTTTCTGCCGAAGACCGAGCGTCACAAGGGAATTCGTGTGCACCAAGCAAGGTCCTTTTCCCTTCTTTTTTCTTTGCTCCAAACTTTCCACGCATGAGCCTTTTCATAATTTTGGAGTCGCACAAGGGGTCACGCCGCTCGCTTACACCGACGCACGACCATTCTCAATCATAACAAACGCGACGCACGGCTTTTCCATTACCAAAATTACTCCGAATTTTCGGTTTTCACTTTAATATGAAGAACATCAATAACAAGTTTAGTAGTATAATCTTCCAAACGCGCGTTCTTACACTCGTTACAAAACAAAAGATAAGGCAAATAAAATAAGACACCTGAAATGAACAAAACAAAACTTCACAATAATTTTGCGTGAAAAAAAAATCATTATATAAATAAAAATAAAACATAATCTCGCAAGCAAATAATCCGTTGCTACCTCGGCGAACAAAGCAAATTCTCTCGCCTCATCGCTCGTAACAGGGTGTCACGCTGTCACCTCGATCACCGCTCATGACGTTCGTTACAACCTCCCCCAGTCTGAAATCGAAGTTATTTCAGACTTCGTCTCGGCCTAATATTTTTACGAGTTTGCGCGTCAGCCTAACAAAATCTTTTTTTAATGTACGTACCTTAGCGACTCACTACGCCATCACTTCCAGGGTATACCTCAACAATCTTCCCCTTTTTCCATGTGTTTCGTGGTACCTGAAAATCCATTATCAACACAATATCATCTATTTGCAGTGGCGGCTCGGTAGTTGTCCACTTTTGGCGCGGTAGAGATGTCGGGAGGTACTCTCTTAACCATCTCCGCCAAAATTTGCCAACATACATTAGTGCCGTCTCGAATTGCTTCCGTGGGTTGCTTGTCTCAGCTTCGTAACGCTCCATTTTTACACCGCCCGACGAGCTTCCAATCAGGAAATGGTTCGGCGTGAGAGCTTCTTCATCTCGCGGGTCGACAGACACATGCGTGAGTGGGCGAGAGTTGATAGAATGTTCTACCTCTGTCAACACGGTGTACAAAATTTCCTCGATCACGGCTTTGTCTCGGAGCATGGCGTTCAGAGCCACCTTTACAGATTTTACCAAGCGTTCCCACGTACCGCCCATGTGAGGAGCGTCAGGCGGGTTGAAGAGCCACTTCAAGCGGTTTGCTATCACGTAATCCGCTAATTTTTCCTTATTTATGTTCGTTATACCGTCTTTGAGCTTTGCTTGCCTTTTTAAAATTTGTGCCGTTGGCGCTGTAAAGGACCGCTGGGCAACCACGACGTGCGGCTAGACGTTGTAGGGCCATTATAGCAGAGCTAGCGCTCAGACTGTACGCGAGTTCCAAATGGACAGCACGCGTTGTGAGACAGGTGAATAGTACTCCCCACCGCTTCTCCCTGCGCCGCCCGATCTTGACGTGCATTGGGCCAAAATAGTCAACTCCACAATGACTAAAGGGTCTCTGGCGAAAGGCTATACGCCCAGCGGGGAGGTCGGACATCGGTGGATTTTGTGGCCGTCCCTTTCGGAACCGGCATATCAAGCAACGGCTAGATCGAACGTAGTTTTGTCCGCAATCCAAAAATATGATAAGATTGACGCAGCTCGTTTACTACCGTCTCCGGACTGGCATGGTAAAATTTCCTATGAGTTTTGGTAATGAGAGACTTCTTGGCAAAATGTATACTGTCCAAAATGATTGGTTGATTTTCGAATCCTAGTTGTTGTACCCTAGTTGCTCGTCCGTTAGCTCTGAGAATGCCGCGGTCGTCCAGGAAGACATTCAGTGCGATCATTTTGCTGCCTCGGTGCACAGGCCTTCCGTTTTTCAAAGCTCCAATTTCGCTCGCAAAACACTCTGATTGGATCCGCCTATACCAGAATTCTTCTGTCGCGATCGTCGCGTCTACGCCTACACGTCTGGGGATCACTTTTCGACAGTTGTCGAATGCTTTGCGTCTAGCCATCACTAGGAGACCTTCCCACCCCAGTAACCGCGTAGCTACAGGGATTTCGGCCGCGACGGCGATCGTAACGCCGACGAAGGCCTTTCTCAGTTCCAAACCATCGATAGCTCGTATATCACTTTCGGAAATCTTTCTCTCTTTTGGCCAAGTTGATTTTGCCTTGAGTAAAAACTCATGGTCCTTTGAACCAGCGGTCGGCGGTCGAAAGCACGTGATTCGTACACCGGGTCGCGTCGTCAGCTGGATTCATATGCGATGGTAGCCAGTTCCATTCGGAGACTTTCGTTAATTCCGCAATCTCGCCTAACCTATTAGCTACGAAGACTCGTCTCGTTCTCGGTTCCGACCGAATCCACTGCATGACTGTAGTCGAGTCTGATCAAAAATATCTAGTGCCTATTGTTATTTCGAGCTCCTTTTCGATCGTTTTAGCAATCCTAGAGCCTAACTAGGCAGCTTGGAGTTCCAGGCGAGGGACGGTTTGAGGTTTTAAGGGCGTGACTCTCGCTTTTGCCATTATTAATGACAAGTGCGCTGGCGCGTTATCCCTCTCAAACCTCAGATATACGACTGCCGCATATGCTGTTAAACTTGCGTCGCAAAACACGTGTAGTTAGGCGCCGTCAATACTGTACCCGCTCGGAGTATAACGAGGGATGCGACATTCGCGTATCGTAAGCAGCTCCGATAACCATCCTCGCCAGGCAGCGTATTCCTTGTCCTCCAATTCCACGTCCCATTTTATGCCGCTTCGCCATATATCTTGCATCAGCCTTCTAGCCTTTAGAGTAAAAGGTGATAAGAAGCCTAGCGGGTCGAACACTGACATTATTATTTGCAAGAACGCTCGTTTCGTTGGTCTTTTCGAACCTTGTAGTATTCCTTCGGGAATCCTCTGGGCGCCTACGTTAAATCCCAGCTTATCTGTCTTCCGATCCCAATACAGACCTAAGACTCTCTCTTCGTCGCTGCTGCAGAGTTTAGTTTTTTCGGTGTCTAAAGCAGAGTTTGTATTTATCGATTCTATCACGGAGGGATCGTTAGACGCCCAGCCATGCATTTGAAAATTTGCTCCTGCGTTAATGTCAGTGACGTCGCGTACAACTCTTCGCGCATCCTCTACGGTTTTTCTGCTCGTCAGAAAATCGTCCATATAGGTGTCGTAAATGATACTTTATACCGAGCCTGGTTTAATACTAGCAAACCTACTCGCATTTTTATTTTTAACATAAATAGCACTGCACGGCGAACTTTTCGAGCCGAAAATTAAGCTGGTCATTTCATACAAGGCCGACTCTGTGTTTCTGCTTCGACCTCTTCACAGAAAACGCAGACCTTCACGCGCAAAAACATGTCCTTAATATCTGACTTTAAAGCGATTTTAGATTGACGAAAACGCAACAGGACCGCGGGAAGCGGCTGTAACAAATCCGGCTCTGTGTCTAATTGGTCGTTTAAGCTTGTACCTGCTGATCGCGCCGCCGCGTCAAACGCGAGTCTGACCTTCCCCGGTTTGTTTGGATTTGTGATGTCAAAGTGCGGCAAGTACCAGGCTCGCGGGCGGTCTATATTACTTTCAACTTTGATAGCGTAGCCGTCGTCGATAAATCGCTCCATTTTCGCATAATACAAAGACGCGTATTCAGGGTCCCGATCGAACCTTTTCTCAAGAGATATGAGTCTGTTTCGGGCGGTCGTTCGACTGTCTATGACACGTATGGTTTAGTTCGCCATAACAAACCCGTTTCCCACGCCGTCCCTACTAGCTGCGTGGTTTCTTCCAAGTCTTCAATGCATGGTCATATTCTTTGGGTTTGCCCGTCGCATCACTGACTCCGAAATTTTCGACCAAAAATATCGATTTATCTGCTCGTCTAGCCTATCATAAAAAATCTCATTATCCTGTGTTATTTCCAGGTCAAGTTTTCCCGCATAACCCACGAAACTCTCCTCTGAATCTACGCTTTCGTGGTGTACGTGACCGTGTACCGACCAGCCTAACAACGATCGGGATAATGCAATACCGTGATCAGTTATTTCGCGCAATTCTCGTGTGGCAATAACCGCGCAGTTATCCTGCCCTAGAAGTATTTTTGGTCTCGAATTTTCATACGGTGGTATTAGAATGTTTTCTGCACGTTCTAAGCCGTCTGTTATTTCTATTGGTAAAGTTTGTGAGAGGAGATCTAAATTTTGCATCGCTATAATGTTCTTTATTTTGTACGTAAGGAGCGTCCCTTGGAGCTTGATATCTACCTTTTCACAATTAGTGCGTATTTCTTCTCGGCGAGATATACCCTTTAAGGCGATTCTCAAAGATTGGCCTCGGATCCCGACATCGCGAGTCAATTTGTAATCCACTAGGGAGATGGTAGAACCCTCGTCGAGTAACGCGTAGGTATGTACACATGCTTTTGGTCCTAAAATACGTACGGGAATAATTTTCAATAGCGCGCGATTGTTACCTAGTTATTGAGACGCGTTTACCGCCACCGCATTTTTATCCTGTGCCGTTGGTACCTCACTCTCGTTTTGTTTATGCAGAAGGGCGTGATGACGTCTTTGACAGATTTGGCAATGGGGTCCGCGACAGGCAGCTTGTTGATGTCCCGCTTTGAGACATACGAAGCACAAGCCTGTGGTTCCTAACGAAATAATGTTTTCGTTTCCACGGCTCCTTCGCAAAACGCCTGCACTTATCGAGTTGATAACCTGTCGTGTTACAAAATTTGCAATTATTGCCTGCGGATACGCCTGACGTCTCCGAAGGTCGCGTTTCCTCTACGGTTGCGCACACGATCGCTGGCTTCGCGAATCGCGGTTGCTTTTTCTCGCCTTGACCTACATCCTGTGTCGAGGTTGACGGGGTTGATTCCAAATCGAATATTCCGACGGCGCTTGCAATTTCGACCTCCTCCATCAAGAAGCTTGAAAGCTTTTCCATTTCTGTCTCCTCGGACACATTGTTCAACGCGAACCGATTGTAGGCGTATTTTAGCGCGCTTGGCATTTTTCTGACGAAGCTTTTTATTAAATCAGGATTTTGCAAATATCCCGTCAGTTCTAAAGATTTTAACGCGTTTACCGAGTCTTTGAACGCGGTTGCAAAACATACGAGTTGCGCTTCGTTTGATGTAATATCCGGGAGATTCTGGATGTCGCTAATGACGCACATTGCTAGATCGTTTCTGTTCCCGTAGTGTAAATTCAATTTATGAATTATTGCGTCCGCGTCTCTAGAGGTTGCCAGTAAAGTGAGAAAGGTTTCTCGAGCTTCCCCTTTTATAGGTGAGTGAAGGCGCGCTATGTTTTCGCGATCTGTGTACCCTCTGAGCACCGCCGATGCCTCGTAGGCTTCCTTAAAATGTAGCCAGTCTAACGGGTCGCCTGAGAATTCCGGTAATTTTCTAGCAAAATGTAGTCAATTTCCCAGTTGAGAATCGCTACCGCACGTTGACCCCGATCTGGCCGCCAAAAGTGCTCTTTCAAAGGCTGCCGCTAACCGCATTTCGGATTCGGTGTTCGCGTTTACGCTAGGGACTAGAGTATCACTCACCGACGTCTGGTTCCTTGGTGTTGCATGTGCATCCGCGCCGGTCAGGGTATGCGGGTTGTGGATCTCCACTTGTGTTTGGAAACCGGAGTTATCAGCTCGAGTTAATGAGGAAGCCGATCCTTCCCTCAGTGTCCTCAGGTTTGCCGTAGGGTTTTCATTTTCCCAAGTTCGCTCCAATATCTGGTCTTCTGAACTTCGAATGTTAGGTCGGGTCTTTGTCCTCGGAGGGACCTTCAAATTCCTCTTCTCTGTTGCCTGTTGTTTCGCGGAATTCGTCTCCATCACGTGTTTATTGCCGTCGCCCGTCCGCGTCTGGGCACGTGTTCTCTTCGCCATCGATGAAGATCCATTGATTCGCTCTAAAGTCGCCGCCCGTTTTCGTGGAATTTTCATCATTTTTATCTCGCAGAAAATTATAAATCAGATTAAACGAGTTTCTCTTTTCAGTAAATATTTTATTTGCCACCGCTCCCTTCTATCCGAGAAATTCGATTTCCTCACTCGGGGCACCAATTTGTGGGTGTTGGATAAGGGAGGTGGAAAATAAAAATCAAAAAGAAATGTAAAGAATTTATTTATTTTTTTGTTTTAAATGTTTGAAGAACAAACCTCCGCTCACTTGAAGCGCCGAAAATCGAATGAGCGCCCGCTTGCTCATTAGATCCGCTGGCCTCGCTTCGCTCTCCCCCCACTCCTATAGCGCGACTAGCGCTCCGCTTTCCCCTACTGCTTCCGATAAGGCAGTGCGATGGAAATTTTGGAGCGATTTCCAAATGCGTTCCACATACGTGCCCGGGGAAAACTACCTCCACCAAAGCTCCTACGCACTTCCCGCTCGGTCCCCAAGCCACTCGCCGCCAGTCTCCACAATCCCGAATTGGGAGTCTGTCGACTCTTCCGGTGTGTTACATCCCCGCACGTCGCGTTCGCCGGGCATCTCGACAAAAACCGAGAGGCAAAGGAGCGCGCCCACGCTCTCTCTCTCTCTGTCGCCCGTTGCCAAAGCAGCACCGATCCTCAAAGCCTACCCGACTTTCGGTGCGCGGTTGTCGACTCCATCATGGATTTCAAATTCCATGAGTGGAGCCGAACACAGCTCCGGGGAGGTCGGACCTGTCCGAGCGTAGGGCAGCGCACGCACGACGCACGCCGAGTTTTCCGCCGAAGACCGAGCGTCACAAGGGAATCTGTGTGCACCAAGCAAGGTCCTTTTTCCTTATTTTTTCTTTGTTCCAAACTTTCCACGCATGAGCCTTTTCACAATTTTGGAGTCGCACACGGAGTCACGCCGCTCGCTTACACCGACACACGACCACGACCATTCTCAATCATAACAAACGCGACGCACGGCTTTTACGTTACAAAAATTACTCCGAATTTTCGGTTTTCACTTTAATATGAAGAACATCAATAACAAATTTAGTAGTATAATCTTCCAAACGCGCGTTTTTACACTCGTTACAAAACAAAAGATAAGGCAAATAAAATAAGACACCTGAAATGAACAAAACAAAACTTCACAATAATTTTGCGTGAAAAAAAAATCATTATATAAATAAAAATAAAACATAATCTCGCAAGCAAATAATCCGTTGCTACCTCGGCGAACAAAGCAAATTCTCTCGCCTCATCGCTCGTAACAGGGTGTCACGCTGTCACCTCGATCGCCTCTCATGACGTTCGTTACATTTATATTAAATCAAATAAGCAAATTATTGTCAGAAATCGCGTCCTCGATGTCTGAGGTTTTCAAAACCCTGGTTGAGAAATTTTTTTCCCCTTAGTTTTTCCAAAATGACGGTTTTTGTGAAACATCATGACCTTATACATCATGATTTTTTTTCTTGACAGTTTTGAACCTTACGAAAAAAATTGTAGAACAAAAAATGTTTACAATCATTCAAAAAACATGTGTGAATTTTTTCAAAAATTTGAGCCATTTTAGAATTTTTTAAAAATAGGCCATTTTGAACAATTTGAAAGTCACTCAAAACTTCTGGAAAAATTTATAAATATTTTTTCGATGATTTTGAGCACGTTTTGTTTGATAAATATTTTTCGTAAAGCTATTGCTTTTCAATAAAAAAATTATCAAAGTATTTTTCGGTTTGATAATAGTATAATCGTCACTTTGCCACTATACGTATAATATAATACAGCGTTGCCCCGTTCTCACCACGAGGAGGTAAACGATAACAGAAAACCGATTTCTTTTTTTTGTTTTTTTTTTTTATTTTTTATTTTTTTTTTTATTTTCAGAATGTTGTTTTCTATTTTGGGTATTTTTTTTATTTTAGTAGTTTTATTTTAAGATCTTTTTCAATTCGTATTTTGATTTATTTGTTATATTATTTTATATAAATTATTCTTTTGGGTGTGCAAATTCAAAACAGTTTTTGCAAAAATATAAATTACATGTGCAATTGCAAACCTTCTGAGTTCTTATGGGACATTCTTTGTTAGAAGAGTGTCTTTTACGAAGAGTTTGTTCAAATTTATGAGGTTTTTTAGCAGATGATGTTTTCTTTTTTAAATAACTTTTAGCAATAGCCATGCAAACATCTTTAGTTCCAATTTTTTTTAACTTTATTTACAACATTATACAATACAGTCGATCATTAGTGATTGCTGTTTGGATGCCTCTGATAAAAATGACCCAAGTCCATTTTTTTTATCGAAATATAGGCAAAACTTTTTTTTTTTTTTTTAATCATGTTTATTTAGCGTCGCATCCCCCTGTTTGGGTATTAGCGACTAAAATATATACATACACATATAATACAATGAAAGGTAAATTACATACAGTATTAGATATAAAATATAATAAATGAATATATCAGATTCGATGTTAGAGATTTACATTTTCGAGAAATATTAATATGTTTCTACATTGCTGGACGTTGTTTAGGATTTCTGATAAATTATTTTTTAGCTTCAATATTTTCCTTTCGTTGTTAAATGCAGGACATTTAAGAAGGATGTGTTCAATCGATGTCGGAATTACACAATATTCACATTCTGTGGGTTTCTGCTTGTTTAATAGATGTTGATGTGTCAATAATGTGTGACCAATTGTCAGCCTGGTTATAATAACTTGGTCTCCTCTTGAAAATCCTAGAGCGGGATTTGGATCATTTACATTTGATTTTATATTTTTTAGTTTATTTTTATTGTTTTCACTTTGCCATAATTTGTTACATTCTTTTACAGTCTTTAACTCTATTAGCTTGCGTAAATCTTCTTTTTTATGTTGTTGATGTTTGTTGGCATAGTTTAACTGCTCAGCGAGTAACGCAATTTCCTTTACTTGGTACTGAGTCGATAGTGGAAATTTTGATATACAGATTAATATTTTTCCATCGCTATGTAGTAGAATATTTCTTGAACTGCATAATACGGTTGATTTTTGATTTAAGTTGTAAATTGCATTTATTAATTCTAGAGAGTTGGTGTGGACAATAAACTTGTTGTCAGTGATATTAATGCTTTTCATTGTTTTTAATAGGAGTATTTCCTGGGCTGACTTAAGGCTAGTCCATTTGAAAAGTTTGATAATTATCGTTTCATCATTGGAAAGGACTGCTACGGCGTCTGTAGAGTTGTTGCTTCTTGTTACGTGAAGAAATATATGACGAAAATTTGTATATTTTTTACTGAGCTCAGATATGTCGTCGTAAATACACAGACTATTTAATTTGTTTTGCCATCTCCAAGGGCAAGCGGTCGGGATTATATTTGCGTAAATACAGGATGTGTCGATTTTGTATTCGTGTAAGTACTGACTAACACGAATACAAAAGGATCTTCTAGATTTATTATTGAAATATTCGGTATTTATTTCTTTGTTTAGTAGTTCTCTTGCTTGGTTGTTTAAATCAGTTGCGATTTTTATGGGATAGCTTGTAATTAGTTTTTTTCTTCTTAGATTTAATGGCATAACGTTGCATTCACTGAGTAAACTAGCCGAAGGGCTTGTTCTAAAAGCTCCGGTCGCTATTCCAATGCTGGCATTTTGGATTGGGTCTAGTTTTTCTAGTGTGTATTTTGGAGCCGATTCATAAGCAGCGCATCCATAATCGAGCTTTGTTAAGATTAAGGCTTTGAATGTATTTAATATAATTCGTTGGTTGGTTCCCCAGTTTTTCGCAGATAGTGCTTTTAGTATATTAAGTCTTTGAAAACACTGTTTTTTAGGATTTCTATGTGTGCTTTCCATACTGTCAAACGTCAGGCCTAGTATTTTAATTTCGTTTACTACATTTATTGGATCATTCCCGATGGTTAGATGTAGTTTGCTTGCGTTTTTATGGTTTTTTTCAAATACTATAGCTGTAGTTTTGGATTTGAAAATTTTAAATCTAGCTTTATTAGAGCAGTCCATTATTTTGTTTAAGGTTTTTTGTATTAATTTTTGAGAGGTACTAATATTTTTTCCTTCAGTAAATATTGTAAGATCGTCCGCAAATATAGTGTATGAGACTGGCTTTGATATACATTTTACAACATCATTGAAAGCGATTAAAAATATTGTTACGCTAATTACGGAACCCTGTGGAACGCCGTTTTCAATAGCTATAGCGTTTGATGTCGCATATTTTGACTTTAATACGTCTATTTTTTAGAAAATTTCTAATGAAGTTAAACATTTTTCCTGTTATTTTATATTTTATTAAAAGTTCTAAAATTCTTTGTCACCAAATTAAATCATATGCTTTTTCCATATCTAGACAGACACTTACTAAATGATGATTATTATTTGAGTGCATCACATATATTGGTCTCTAAGGACACAAGGCAATCAGCTGTGGAGCGGTTTTCACGAAAGCCGTTTTGATTCTTGGATATCAAATTATTTACTTCTAGGTGTATCTTAACCTTTTATTTATGATTTTCTCTAATAACTTGCACATACAACATGTTAAGGCTATGGGTCTGTAGCTATTTTTATCGGATTTATTTTTCCCCGGCTTGAGAAGAGGGAAAACTACTGCTTCTTTCCATAAGTTGGGGAAAACATTGTTCATCCATATGATATTGTAAATTTTTAATAATACTTTAT
>JAWWEQ010050876.1:0-10906 GCA_035583055.1 Torymus tubicola
CTCCAGCAGGCATGTGTTGTACATATCCAGGAGTATTCCCGGACGTCGTTTCGCAACGATTCCGAGAATCTCTGCCGAGAATGTCGTCCGGGCCTGGTGCCTTTCCTGCCGCGAGTTGAGCACTAGCTGCGCTGAGCACTATTGACGACTGTGGTTCTTTGTTATGAGAACGATCCTATGCGACAAAAATTTTTCAAGTGCGTGCGTATTTTTGTTTAGCACTATTGATGACTGTACGAAAGATGTAAAACGTGTTCGAAATAAAAAATAATGCATCTATATCCAGACTGACTGTTCGTTATTTGTGCCCAAATATTTCGCAGTGTCAACTAAAATTATATAATTTTAAGTACCTGTTGCTTTCTTTGACAGGTACACATAGATGGAAATCTTGTCTGAACGTTGCGATCAACTCTCGGAAAAATGTTTAACGTTTTATGATACTATTTCTTAGGAATATCTCGAACGTTAAATATATTACTTAAAGAAAAAATTTTCAATAGAATATCTAAACGCTTCTATAGGAAAAGTAGGTGGTACCCACCGCTTTCACCCCCACTTTACCCTCACAAGAACGTATTTACAAGCCGGGGATAGGAGACTCAGAAGCGATTAAAGTTCTAGAATACAGCTTTAATTTGAGATGAGAATCGTTAAAATTGGTCGATTCTATGCAAAGCCACATGAATTTGAAAATGGCGAAAATTGAAAAACATGAGCGATTTTTTTTCAAATCCACGTAATTCTTCACATTTCGGTCATATTTGCAATTTTTAAATCCACCTAGCTTTGCACAGAATCGAACGATTTCAACGATTCTCATCTCAAATTAAAGTTCTATTCTAGAACTTTAATCGCTTCTGTGTGGAATTTGGTTTAGCCTCTTCAATAGTTTGATATTGTTTAATCATCAATGACTACTTTTGTCCATTGTTCCCGTGCAAAATTTCCATAAGAAAAATTGATTTCGTTTGTTAAAAAGTTTGGCAAATGATGAACCGTTTTCACGTGTATTTTCATCTTGGGGGATACCCAAAGAACTGAAAAAATCTGGTGTGGTAGATGTGTCCCCAAAAGAATATTTTTCTGTTTTGTATCCTAGTTATTTGGTGTAGTCCGCGATTTACACATATAAACCTTAATATATAATCATATATAAATAGAATTTAACTGTATGCGTGTGTGCGTGTGTGCACACACACAATCATGCACAATACTTATTTAAGATCCAATTCGATATAGAATACTATTACGTCATGTATATTACCATATTATATAACCATATATAATTACGTATAATTTATATATAATCATATATTACTTTTTCAGGCCAAAGTTAAATAGTAATATAATAAATATGCATACATAAAATAAATTTTTTCCGTACCGTATTCATCGAAAAATAAAATGATTTTGCCCGAAAATATGATTTCTATATAATTTCCGTATATATACATCGCTATACAAAGATATATCAATTCGGATCATACCGAGGGAAACGCAGGCATAATATAGGGTGTGAAAGTAACCGTTTTGTCCTTCAACCTTATCTTTTTACTCTAATTTCGAGGCAAGCAAGAATATTGGCCGTTTTTTTGCGGGTTGGATCACTGTGCGCCGTCATCGATAACTCCACCACCATGCATGCCAGGCATACCAGCCGCATTAAGAAGATGGAGCGAGTAAGACGTCTCCAAAAGAGGCTTGAGGCCGCCAAGGCTACAGTGGCTTGGCGCACGGTGCAGCTCGAGACGGCTGTACAAGCCGCCCAAAAAATTGAAGCGGAAATCATCAATCTCAATTATTCGACGATGGTGGTGAAGCGGAGAAACAAAAACAACAGCACTAACACCGTTTAATAAAAAATTTTTAATTAAATATGTTCATTTTTTAATTTAATTTTTATTGCGTGTATGAATTTTAATAAACATTTTTAATTTAAAATTAGTAACAGTTTTTTAAATATCTATGCTGCTATAATTCCAGCTGCTCCTACCCTGGTAAGTGGTGCCGCGGGAATCAATCTAAAATGACTTCATATTATGTAAACTCAAAATAAAGGAATAAGAACACCGGTCACTACTGGTTCTGTAATAATACAACTAGAATAAAGTAAAATCATAGATTTAATAATAGAAATATTGAACAACGATCTATATACTTTAAAACGTAGATTTTTAAATTTATCGGCGAAATAATAGAAGTATTTATTCAGAAGAGCCAAGTTCAGAAGACGTCACTCTTTAACACAAAAGGTGTTACGCTTCAACGTAAAGGGTGTTACACTATGACATAAAAACTATTATTCTATGAGATAAATATTCAAAAGGTGTTACTGTTTAACGTAAAAGGTGTTATTCTACGACATAAATCAAAAGGTGTTACTCTTTGACACAAAATGTGTCACTCTGTCACATAAAAGTTGTTACTCATGGTCACAGAAGTTCAAAAAGTATTACTCTTTAGCACAGAAGGTATGACTCAATGACACAAATAAAGAGGTGTTACTCCTTACCACAAAAGGTGTTACTTTATGACATAAAAGTATTAAAGGTCTCACGCTATCATATAAAAGTTGATACTCTGTGACATAAAAGTTAAAAAGGTGTTATTCTTTACCACAAAAGGTGTTACTCTATAACACAAAATTACAAATGGCGTTACTCTATGACATAAAAGTTCAAAAGACGTTACTCTAACAGATGAGAGTTTAAAAGGTCTCACTCTATCACATATAAGATATTACTCTGTGACATAAAATTTCAAAAAGGGTTACTCTTTAATACAGAACGTGTGACTCTATAGTATAAAAGTTTAAAACGTGTTACTCTTCAACGTAAACGGTTTGACTCTATGACATAAAAGATCAAAACGTGTTAATCTATAACAAACATAAAGACATATAATATAAAGATCTAACGGTGTTACTCTGTAACAGAAATCGTATCACTCTATCACATAAGAGTTAAAAGGTGTTACTCTGTGACATAATATTTCAAAAGGCGTTACTTCTTAGCACAAAAGGTGTGACTCTAGAACATAAAATATCAAATGGTGTTACTTATTACCACAAAAGTATTACTTTATGACATAAAAGTATATAAGTTCTCACGCATACATATAAAAGGTTACTCTTGACCACAAAAAGTGTCACTCTATAACATAAAAGGTGTTAAGAGTAGCATCTTTAACGCAAAAGATGCTACTCTATAATACAAAAGTTTAGAAGGTGTTGCTCTTCAACGTAAAAGGTGTTATTGTATGACATAAAAGTATAAAAGATGGCACTCTTTAACACAAAAGTTGCTACTTTATGAGATAAAAGTTAAAAGATGTTACTCTATGACATAAAATTTTAAAAGATGTCTTTCAATCATACAAAAGGCTCTATGACATAAAAGTTCAAAAGGCGTTACTCTAACAGAGGAGAGTTTAAAATGTCTCACTCTATCACATATAAGATGTTACTCTGTGACATAAAATTTCAAAAAGGGTTATTCTTTAATACAGAAGGAGAGACTCTATAATATGAAAGTTTAAAAGGTGCGACTCTAGATCATAAAATTTCAAATGGTGTTACTGTTTACCACAAACGGTGTTCCTTTATAACATAAAAGTATAAAAGTTCTCTCGCTATCATATAAAAGGTGTTGGATTTCGGTTTGAGCAGTCGTTACGTGGAGACGTGTTTACTGTCGCTCCGAAACTGTCTACATTCCAAGATACGATATCACACATTCACAATTTTAGTGTCTGTTTCACGTGTAATCTGTTTCAAGGCCCGCATCTATAGTGTTCTTTAGCTGCATCTGCTGCTGGAGTTCTCAACTGCAGCAGCGGCACCCATAGAAATGTGCCATCATGGCGCGTTCACATGAGCAGCAGGTACAACAGTATACACCGAATAATAGCACTCAAATGTCTACAAGCCATCCACAGCCATCATATGCCATGTGACACGGCAAATTTTATATCCCCGCGCCGAGCCACTATACTCGCCCTGAGGGATATTTAACACGATCTGACAACTTCTCTTTGGCACAACTTTTTGATTTTCAACGCGGCCTATTTTTATATAAGGGCGCCCGGTCGCGTTTATCGTTTACTCACACGGCTGCTCACTGGCACTGCTCCTATCTCCGGCGCGAATTCGTGATGCGACGGACGACCTGGGGGCAGTCACAACCCTCGGCGCAAAAATCTCCTTTGGGCCTAACCAAAACGGCGCGGCACTATTAAGACGACACAACTCGGGGTAACGAGACGGCATGCACATATACGCGGGACTTCACAATACCAATAAAAGAAAAGAAGAAATAATTCTGATTTCAACACTTGGCAATTTATTCACGCTCGTACTTCCGTCTACACACATCCGCAACGTCACAAATCTCGCGCACAACGAACAATGCAATGCCGCTCGCGAATTTAATCCGTCACGGAGAGAGAGAGGACGCCCCTACTCTTTTCTTTAACCTGGAAATAAAAGGCACGTCGGGGAGCGAACAGACTCGCCGACAAGAACTCACACTCACTGCGATGATGGCTCGCTGCAACGTCCTGACGGTGTATCTCGCTCGCTCCTCTTTCTCTCTACGCACGTCATGCTTCTACGCTTACAGATTTTTTTACGCACTACTTCGCTTCTCCGAGTATTCTCAACTTTCTTACTGGTACTCGCTATAACGACTCTCTTACAAAAAGTCTCAACTTCTCTTATACTCGCTAATACTACTCTATTACAACTCTACGATATTACGCGCTCAGCAGACAATGGCTGACTGCGCGAGCATCCGAAATCATTCATTAAGCCTATCGCTATCTTTTTCGCTCCTGTGTAGTTCAATGGCACACTACATTGCATTAATTACGCAATGTAGTAATTGTCGCTGTAGTCCTTCTTCTCGTTCCCTTTTGGCCTATCACGCGCGAGAAGAAAGCCGTTCGGCACGTTAATTCGTCACTTTACATATCAATAGGGCTAGGTCGGTAACTTTAGGTACAACCGATCTGCCACCTGCTGCGCGCGCCATTTGAATGCGTAATCTACATTTAGGTAGGCACAGTGGAGGCGTACCTTAATTTCTGTGTCTCCACTACTACGGCACGCTGATTCACAGCTTCCTCTTCGCTTTATCAGCATGCGGCTGCACGCTCTCTCTCTCTCACACACACGGGCAGCGCGCAGGCTGTCTTCGCAAGGCATATAGCATCCCACTCCGGCACAATTGCCTTCTCTCTCACTCTCATGCTTCGGTGCATACTCTTTCTCCCTTAGCTACAAGTGCGCAGGCACGGCACGCAGGCTGCTGCTATGCCTCTCTCATTCTCCCTACTCTACTACGCTTTCTCTCTCTCCCTCACTCCTGTACGCTTGTATTCTCTCGCAATATCCTGTACGTATGCTCGCACGTGTAGCGCGCAGGCTACCGCTCTATTCTCCTCTCTCACTCTCCCTACTCCGGCACTCGTTCTCTCTCACTCACTTCCATGCGTTCGTAGCGCGCAGGCTACGGCAGTACACGCGGTGGCTCTCTCACTTTGTCTCTCCCACTCCGGCGCGCCCACTTATCGAAACCGGGCAGATCCCACGTTCTCTCTTTACGACGACAATTTTACGTAAAAGAGGAAGACGAGCAAATTCTCCCAAACTCAATACAAATAAATTATGAAAACACAGTGCTTTCTTTGTAAACAGTCCGGGTACATTGCAAAAGCTTGTAATTTAAAACAAACAAAAATCAAGCGAAATGCCTGAGCACACCGATTCTCAAATTCAAGATCTAAATGGAGCTCCTATCATCCCTAAACGTCCCTTATCAATCACAAACAGTGAAAGCTCTTCAAATGTAAAAGAAATATTCCTGGATAAAGAGTCACCAATGCCAACAAAAAACACACCTGCTCCAATTGGTAAAGACGAATCTACTGACGACAATAGCAAATTTAAAACTTCCAAATCAAGAAGAAAGAAAAGGAGATTAGATAACATAAAGAAACAAACTGAAGAACCAAACTTAATTTTAAAGAAAAAACAAGCACATGTCGAGGATCTTTTGCTACCCGCTGCTTCCATCTTCAACGCCACATCAAACACCGGACTGATCAGCTTTATCGATTTCCAAAACTACATTAAAATAAGTTACGAAAAATCGTTCAATGCACTCAAAGAAGATCAAAAACTGACTCCTTAAATATACTTAATATAATTGATACAGTTTATCCACTAATTAAGGACAAAACTTTTAAATCGAAGTTAACAAAGCTAAAAAATAGCCTCATCTCAAATAACTTATAAGCATCGTCCATGAGTTGCTCGGAAATTGAAAACGAATTAAACACAAGTTAAACAACAACCGATGCTTAGAAACGAAACATTAAAAAAAAACAATCAAAATACTATACTGGAATATTCGAAGTCTCTCACAACAATTACAAGAAATTCAAAGGAATCTCAAGAATTTCCACATCATAATGTGCACCGAATCATGGCTCACAAATAAGGACAAACCACATTTTCCAGGATTTGTCACCTACAGAATGGATCGACAATACTCCACAGGCGGAGGCATCATCATCATAACACGTAAAAATCTTGCATTTGTAGAAATAAAAAATGTTAATTGTCCAGACCCTTCCGTCGAATTCTGTGGTTTAGAATTTAATAACGTCATACCATCTTTCAATATTTACACTTGTTATCGGTCTCCCGGTCTCACTCTTTCCGAGAATCAGTGGGATGAAATTCTAAATAATGTAAACGCAAATAATAGTATTCTTATTGGCGATTTTAATGCTCATAATATAGCTTGGAACTGCCAACACACTGACAGTAATGGCAATAACTTTTACAATTCTATTCAAAACCGCAACTTATTCTTACATAACTTTGACACAAAAACGTATATAAATGTGCATAAAAATTACACCTCTAATCTCGATCTCGTATTATCTACTATCGATATCAGTGAAAAAATCAACATTAACGTGTGTGACGAGACCTGGTCTTCCGATCACTTTCCTATTTTTATAGACTTAAATCTAGAAAAATCACATTATAAAAAAAAAACCTCACAAAATAGTCTCTAAAAAACCGACTGTAGTAAATTTTCAAACATGCTTGACTCAAAATACGTTAATTTTCTACCCACAGAATACGACTCTTTGTTACACAGCAAAAAATACGCTACTTTTGTCAAATCTGTAACAGATGCTTTTACCGACAGTACTCGAACAAAAACTTCTACTTTCAAACACTATAACAAAATAAACAATCCCATACCCTGGTGGGATGAAGAGTGCAACCGCGTTAAAATACTACGAACTGCTTCATTTAAAAAATGGGAATATACGAAAAAATTGGATGATTTTATAAACTATAAAAAACAATGCGCTATAGCAAAGAAAACCTTTAAACTTAAAAAGAAAGAATGCTTTAAAAAATTTGCAGAAAGTCTAAATTTTCGTACAGACCCAAAATTTGTTTGGAACAGATGTAAAATTTTCAAAAATAGTTGACGCAGGTCAAGCCTTCCAATACAACAGAAAATTTGCAGCTTGACAACAAAGTAGATAAAGATTTAGGAAAACTTGGCCAACCCTGGGTCAAAACAGACCCCAACCACTTTCCTGAATGCAAAGAAAATCAATTTTTCGACGCCTATTTTATCTCTTCAGAATTCCTTATTGCCCTTCATCCTAAGAATCCAAATTCGGCTCCCGGACTAGATGGTATTAACTATACAATTACAAGTAAATTACCTGTAAAATTCCAATTACTATTATTAGATATATATAATGAAATGTACAACATGAGTGATTACTCACCTGATTGGAAAAAATTATTCGTTCATTTTTTTATTAATAAATCAGATGGAAAGTCACTTCGACCGATATCTCTTACATCTTTTCTAAGCAAACTTTTCGAATCAATGCTAAAAAATAGACTTCAATGGTATGTTGAACATCATAAATTACTTCCTCAAAATCAATCCGACTTCAGAAAGGGCAGATCTTGCATAGACAATCTGACTAATTTAACGTTAAAAGTTGACGAAGCGTTAAAAAAAAAGAGAAGTTTTAGCTGCTTTCCTAGACATTGAAAGAGCATTTGATAACGTCAACATTGACCTATTACTCTCTAAGCTTGCTTCTATAGGATGTTCTCTCAAAAAAATAAAATTTATAAAATTTCTAACCCATGAACGCCTTGTATTCTGTGACAGCCTAACAAACGAATATCGTACAGTTCATAAAGGCGTTCCTCAGGAGGGAAGTCTGAGCCCTTTATTATACATTATATATGCATCCACAATCACAAAAAATTTAGAAAAATCATTAGAAGTTTCTCAATTGGCAGATGTTATGGCCATATACATCAAATTTAAAGATATCGATAGAGGAAAAAAAATAATTCAAAATGCAATCAAAATCATAGAAAATAATCTCGCTAATCTAGGCCTAAATCTGACAGTTAGCAAAACCGCTGTAATACACTTCAACAATAAAAATATTCCTCCCGGTGTTCAAATAGAAATTAAAAACAATATCATAAAGTCAAGCGAATCCGTCCGATTTCTAGGAATAATTTTAGATTACAATTTATCATTCACTCAACAAGTTATCAAAATTCTTCAAAAATGTTCCTTAGCCCAAAACGTAATAAAGGTTTGTGTGGAACCTGGTGGAGATCTGACCCCGACACTCTCCTAATCTTATACAAGTCCTATGTACGTTCTCCTATTGACTACGGTTGCTATATCTACTTCCCCAAAACAAACAATCAGTCAGATAAACTCGAGATTATTCAAAATAATTGTATAAGATGCGCACTAGGCTATCACAACAGCACCCCAACAAATGTAATACTAGATGAAGCTAAGCTTCTTACGATCAAAGAGAGAGAGCGAGAGAGAGAGAAAAAACCAATGCTCTCATTTATAGTGAAAACCCTTGCAAATTCGGACTCTCCCACATATAACACAATCACTCGCTACTACAATATATCTAAAAAATAAGGTCCAAAAAAGAAAGATTACTTAATCAACGAATACAAAGTATATCCGAGACAGATGTCAAATTCTCTCTTTGCAACACTAATATCTACACAATGGATTACAATATACTAATATCTCAAATCCAAGTTGATACATTTCTAGAAAAGAAACTCAAGGAATCAAGAAAACCAAACGAACAACTATATCAATTTCTACGCGATCGAGATTCTATTGTCATCTACACTGACGGTAGCAAAGTTAATGAGTCAAAATGTGTCGGTTCAGCTTGCTTTTGTTCAAAATTAAACATAATTAAAACAAAAAGTATACACATAAATGCATCTGTTTTCACGGCAGAATGCATAGCCCTCTCATACTTTCTGATTCCTTGAGTGCCTTACTTAGTCTCCAGAGTACAAAATATGACACAAAAACTAATCCTTATATTCTAAAATTAAAAAAAAATACCAGCTGTTTACACAAAACTTTCCAAATAACACTCTAAAATTTTTTTGAATTCCCTCTCACGTTGCCATTACAGGAAATGAAAAGGCAGACAAACTAGCCAAAACCGCAACTAAAGCCGAAAAACCCAACCCGACATTACACAAATACCCTTTACGGACACATACCAAATTTATAAGAAAAATGCTAGATTAGAAACACTAAAAATGGTTAGAGAACAAGGGCTTATAAAAGGGAAAAAATATTTCACCGATTTTCACACGACAAAAGCTCTCCCTTGGTTTGCAGGTAAAATACTAGAGCACCATTTTGTTGTAACTATTAATAGATGCAGAGGAAATCACTACAACTTAGCCGCATCTTTGAAGCGTATAAATATCGTTCCCACCTCTAAATGTAAATGTAATATGTATAATGAAGATATCAATCATGTTTTATGGCAATGTACTTTATACGATTCACATCGAACTAAACTTCTCAAAAAACTAGGTATTAATAAAATATTTCCTCCTCTATGTATCAACTCCCTTATTGCCAAACCGAATATAACTGCATGCCGATATGTTCTTGCGCTCCTAAAAGACTGTAATATCAAAATCTGATGTATGTAACTGATTACTTGTTAATGTCTATTCATCTATATCCATGTACACGCACACGAAACACTGTATATACCTGCGTATGCCGCGTAACTAAAAATTATTGACTGTGCCATACTATATGTATAAAATAAATGTAAAATAATAGTTTATATGTACCCAAGCTAAATAAACCATGCTCTGGTTTGCAAAGCTCAAAAAAAAAATATAAATGGTGTTACTCTCTGACATAAAAGTTTATAAGGCGTTACTCTTTAACGTAAAAGGTGCGACAGTAGAACATAAAATTTCAAATGGTGCTACTGTTTACCACAAAACGTGATACTCCATGACATAAAAGTATAAAACGTGTTACTCTTCAACGTAAAAGGTATTACTGTTCAACGTAATACAAAAAGTCCAAAAGGTTTTTCTTTTTAACACAAAAAGTGTCACTCTATCACATAAAAGGTGTTATCCTTTACCACAAAAGGTGTCACTATATGATATAAAAGGTGTTACTCTATGACATAAAATTTCACAAAAGATTACTCTTTAATACAGAAGGTGAGACTCTACAATATAAAAGTTTAACAGGTGTTACTCTTCAACGTAAAACGTTTTACTCTATGACATAAAAGTTTCAAAGTTGATAACTCTATGACATAAAAGGTGTTACTCGATGACATAAAATTTAAAAAAGCTGTTACTATCACGTACTGCCCCTTACCACGTACTGTCCTTTGTTGGATACACTCCTATTTGTTGAACCGAGTACAGCAAGATCGAGTAAAAACGATACTTCTGATTGGGTTTCGACAAATCTTGGTGTTCCACAGGGGTCCGTGCTAGGACCACTACTCTTTT
>JAWWEQ010050877.1:0-10898 GCA_035583055.1 Torymus tubicola
GTTAACTATTAATTATATATATTACAAATTTCTTTTCTTATTTTATGTTAATAAATGTTAAAGTTATCTGTTAATGATATAGTTTCTTTAGCGATCCCCGTCAATACCACCTCCTTTCATGTGCTCATTTAAAATATGCATTTCATGTAATTTAAGAATATATTATATTTTTGCAACTCTTGTACATCTATACTAGCCTTAGCAGCGTAACCCAGCTACCCAGAATCGGCCTGGTAAGTAGTCCGTTACAATATATATATAATGTTGAAGAAATATTTCGTGGTAAAACTGTACTGCAGTTTCAGGAGATGTCAGACAAACAATTGCCCCCTAAAAATAATGATGTTATTAATATTAATAAAGAAATTTTAAAAATTATGGAAGGGCACGCTGTTGAATATTTAAGTATAGATACAGCAGACGACGATAATAAACAAAATCTCGGCGTTATATTACCAACCGAATTTCTTAATTCATTAACTCCTAATGAATGGACTGCCACCACATAAATTGGAATTAAAAATTGGTGCAATTGTAATTCTTTTAAGAAATTAAAATATAAGCGAAGGTCTTTGTAATGGAACAAGGTTATTTGTAAAGGGATTGCTAAAATATTCAATTAGAACACAAATTACGAGTGGAAAAAATATGGGAAAATTAGTTTTAATACCTAGAATTATTTTATCACCATAGAAACAAGAAATTTCATTTAATATACGTCGGAAACAATTTCCAATTCGATTAGGTTTTGCAATGACAATTAATAAATTACAAGGATAATCATTTGACAGTTTTGGTGTCTACCTACCAACACCAGTTTTTAGTTATGGGCAAATACGTTGCTCTTTCAAGAGTTAGAAGTAAAAAGAATTTAAAAGAGTTAGTTTTAGACAATATAAAAATAGAAATTGACTAGAATGCATTAAAGCATAAAAATAAAATCACAAAATACACTAAAAACACAAAAAGGAAATATTGTAAACAAAGTCAGTATTCTAAAACCTTATGCAAAATACAATAATTTTAAAAAGATCATTTTAATAGGTGTAAAATCGACTGTAGCATTTAAAAAAAAAACAGTGCTAGATATTTGTTTAAGAATTAGCAATATATATTATGAGTAACATGCTGTGGGTGGGTTTTGTAAACAAATTTTGAGTCAAACACTATTTGAGATATCACATTGTACAATATATTACAACTTTGATATAAAAAATTAACATCTTAATTAAATTTAAGTTACAAAAGGATTGTCGCATCAAGTTTCATGATGTATGTGTTTGTAAATATATCAGTTGTGTTGTGTGTGATTTTGATACAAATTATATAATCACTGGTAAATTAGCTTTAATAAAGATTAGTGTAATTGTAAGGTACAAATAGAATGCCGTCAAGTTCCCTGCGAAGGAGCAACTTACCTGTTGATTATGAAGCTTGTTCGACAAAATGAGTTTCACCAAATATGAATGAATTTCCACTGAGTCGAACCGGTGTAAGATCTCCTGTTGACTCTGCTTAGCTGTTGGTGGCGAGTTCACTTTGCTGCTGGCATAAGGGGTTACAATTCAATATTACTCATGTTAATTATATAGGTTATGTGAGTGAGCATGATTAGATATTATTTATTTAATCATGCATGAGAATTTCCACCGAGCCAGAGCATGAGAAAGAATCGGTGCGCACTTGAGTTTATACATATGAATGTTTGAGGTTACCTAGCACGAGTGCAGCTAATGGTCAAAACTGTTTGATAATTCCCAGTATAATAACAAACACAGCAGTGGAAATCGAAAACAAACATAATTGCATCATTTTTTAAACCCTTTATTAACCCTTATTAAAACCTTTTTTTAAACCCTTTTTTTAACCCTTTTCAAACCTTTATTTATCCTTTAGTTGAGCTCTTTTTCATTAACCCTTTTGTTAAAAGATGATCCTTTAGTACAATATATTGTAATAATTTAAAATTTAAAAATTTCATCCCAATCTACATTACTAATTACATTAAAATTCACTATTTCCACTATTTTTAAAGCTTTAATTGCACATAACTTTTTTATAGTGATCTCATTCCATTTTGGGGATGGTGCTATTTGAAAGATAACATTTTAAGAAATTTTTACCCTTTTTTGGGTAAAATTAATCATGTTGTATTCTCTGTTTTTACAGTTTGAATATTGTATTTCAAAATATTAATATAAAAAAAATTTTTTAACAATTTTTTTTTAATTCGCAACTTTTTCCCATATAATGTACTGTACCACAATATAAGTAAGAAAAATTAATTCAATAGTTCAAAATATGTAGTCGAAAGTATAAACAAATTTTGAGCGAAAAAAAATTTTTCATCTGCGGCACGACGAAGAACCGGCCACATATACATCTCCCTCTATTATATAGTTGTAAGGATCAGACTCCCCTCATCCTCCTCACCTCTTTCATCCTCCCTTACCGCCCTCATCACTCCTCAATCATCCCCCTTCATCGCCTCTCAATATACAGTTACAATTCTTCAAAGCGCCTCATTATCACTTCTTCATCCGCCCTCACCCCTTTTATAGCATCTTATTAATTCCCCCACGAACCGATTGTCCCCCCCCCCCACGCCTCTCACTGTTACTTAGATGCGAAATTAAAGATGGCCGATCCAATTTAAATTTATAAGAATATAGATCAAAATTTTTAATTTGGTCTTTACGGAATCGCTTATCACAAATCCGATGTCATATCTGCTGTATTCAAAATGGTGGATCCAAAATGGCGGATTTAAGATGGCGGACAACACTATTTCAATCTTTAAGGATGTCGACGAAAATTCTTACTTGAGGGTTTTCATGGCGCTGATCACGAATCCAACGTCGGTAAAATATTCGGCCCCCCCGTCCCTTCTCGTTGCATCTCAAATGCTTGTGACAGTTTTTTTTTTTTTTTTTTTAAATAATGATGTTCAGTATACAGTCTTTTGATTTTCTATCTTCTTCACTCGATCTATGAGGTAGATAAATAAGCGCGTTTTTTTCAAAGGTATCCCCTTTTGTAATAATATTACATAATATGTTAATGTCATACGTTACGTGATATATAGAATAATATTGATAATTACTATCTTAAACCTTTAACGTGGTCGCTTGGAGCTGAGTGTTAGATAAAATTGATATTTCCTATATCAGAAATGGTCGCTTGGAGCAGACCGTTAGTTAATCTTGATATATTTAAAAACTTGTAAATATTATCAATATAATAAATTCACCGTAATACAAAATTTACATTTATTGTTCGATTTCAAGTTTCAACCTCACGGTAAACTCTAAGCGACCACCTTCGATAGCAAATCCTTACTGTTATTGCGGTGTAATATTCCACCGCTCACTTCCCGTGATCTGTTCAAGAGTTCGATCAGGATTTGTGTGAAGGGAGCTTGGTATAGGTGTTTAAGTAGAGGTGAAAGTATTCGAAACGCCGATTAATGAATAACAACAATTAGATGTTTAATAGAGACAATAAATATTATGAAACGGTCCTCGTAATAGTCTCCTCTCACGTCAAACCACATGTAACCTAAAAATCCAGAAAACGCGCTTAGTTTGTTAAAGTTTCAAATTATAGTCTGGTGTCGCTAGCGAGGCCGTTTTGAACGACGTGTGCTCATGTAGATCAGTAGTTCCTGTTCCCCTGCTAATATCTTGTCTCCGATGACGGGTGCACACGACCTCGGCGTCGAGATTTTTAACGAAGCGGACGAGTCCAGTCTTGGTCAGACGTATAGTTTATGACAATAGTCAGGAGGTGGCTAATTTCACAGGATCTTTAGGGGTCATGGAAGTGAAAGCAGCAGAAATTATTTGGAAGCGCTCCACAGATTCTCAATTTGTAGAAAGTGTCCGAAGGAAGTATTTGTCTCCAGGAAAAGGATAGAGACGGCTGTTGTCAATGCAGTGGCTGAATACAACAATGATGTTGTAAAGTATTTCCAGATTTGCTGAGCAGCGGGACACTGTAAGAGAGCTAAGGCAGTCAGAAGCAGCAACATCACAAAGTAAAGCAGTACGTGCAAAGAAAAAATATGAGCAACTTTAGAAAAAAAAAGATGCTTTTATGAAGCAGGAGGTTTTTAAGTTAAAAAAAAGTCAGTAAACGTAACCAAACCTGTCACCAGGGATAAATCTTATTTTCAAATTATGTTTATCTTTTATGCATTTTTCTAATGCCTTAATTTTATGATATTCAAAATGTTTCCTGCGTCTCAAAATTTTCTACACCTTGCTGATTTTTCTTGTACATATTCTGGAACTAATTTAGAAACTTTTCTTGCAAAGATTTTATTGATTTTAATTTTTAGTTTTAGTTCAAGATTAAAATCTTATTAAAATTTAATAAATTTTGATTGTTTGTATCTTAAATTTACTTAATTTGACTGTATTGAAAAAATATTAATTTAAAATTAATTTTAGAGACGCTGGGAGTGTTTTGAATTGAATACTATTTTAATAGTAGGTTTATGGTGTAACGGCAGCCGCGGGAGAATATTCCACGCGAGAATAATATTCTCCCAGCGCGCAATGCCGAAGCTTGACAGCGCGAGCACGCGCAAGTGAACACACGAAAACGAACGAAAAAGTCGTCAGTGCGCGTTAATTGAGAGAGAGAGAGAGAGAGAGAGAGAGAGAACGCGTGTACACGGTGGTGATAATGCCAGGGTGCAGGTGCGAGGAACTGGCGGCCGCAGCCGACGAGATACGGCCGACTTCGCCGATGCGCTGTGTGATAAAGAGCGCGCATACCTAGGCGGCCGGGAAGCTCACTCCCGAGAGAGACGCGGCAAAGAAGCCGCGCGTTCTATACGGGCGCGACGGCCGACGGATAGATATCGGCTGTCGGATCACGAATAGTGTCACCGTGGGTTTGCACTATTCAGTGCTCGGCGATACTGATTTTTGCTGCGCCGTTCATCGGCAATTCTGTTTTGACAGTCGGCGGAAGAGATAAGCAGCCCGGTAAAGTAAGCCCGTTACAAGGGATAAATAGAGATATAATGCATAAAAATCCATCAAAATTGGCAGAAAATTATATTGTTTTGTGCTAAATATGTTGGTCTATTACAATTTATAGTCACTTTCTTACCATATTTTTTATTGCCTATAACTTTTTGAAAAATTGTCTTTTTTTAATGTAACGAAGCTTAAATAAACGCTTTTTCATTCTCCATTTATACATTTTATAATCCGTATACACAACCCAAATATTCATTATGCTATAACTATAGAAATGAACCCCATTTTCATACAAAATAGTTCATTTTATACATAAAATAGCTTGAATCTCGGAACAGAAAGCCGATTCAGAAAAATCCTGAGATACGTGTCTCATTATTTGTCGTAAAAAAGTGCCTTCTAAAATTTCGGCTAATATCAGAACCTGCATTCCTGGTGTTCCCCTTGCAAGGATAATGTCGCGAGGACGGACGCAGCTTTTTTAGCGTGCTTACTATTTCTCATGTTCATCCTCTTTTCCTGCTTTTCGTTTCGCAACTTTGTTATGATGGTTGAGGCATAGCTTCTATCCGCTGTCTAGTTGGTGAAGGTTCATAATATAGGTAAGGGATAAATAGGTAACGAGTCACCTAAGTGCAATGGGGACAATAGTATAACGTAAATCCGGTGCTCCTTGATGATATCACTGCCCACTGTCGATACCGTTGATAATTGTAGAGATAGAAATTGCTTCTACTATTTTTATAAATAAGTTCGTTTTCATAATTTATTTATAAATATTTTAATTTTATAGTATAAATATGAAGTAAGCAAAGCGAAAATCATTAATTAAATAGACATAAAAAATTAAACAAAGCAAAAGCTACTTAATGCGCAGTTTAATCTAAAGCAAAGCAAAGCAAGTTAGTTAATGATAATAATCTTATTAGTATTAATATTGATAATAAAATTAATGATTGTAATGTTTATGAGAGAATTGTTCAAGAAAAGAGGTTGGGCAACGGATACGATATATTAAATACTCTTACTTGGGTAATTAAATTGACATACAATTTAATGATAATAATAAAAACAAAAGAAAAAATATAAATATAATTTTTAACAAAAAAAGAAGAGTGCAACAAAATATATAATTAAATTTTAATTAACAATTTATTATTAAAAACGAAAAAACAAGTATATATGCGCAGTTGATCAACAAACTAAAAAAAAAATGATTAAAAATTAATAAGAATATATTCTAAATATAAGTTTCGCAATCCTAAATCGCGCTGGTCCTCGCGTGATATATTATTTGGGGGGGGGGACTACCTATTCCCACGTGTCGATTACCTTAAGGTAACTTCACTGAGTTTAAGGAAGGGCGTTTGCGACCTCTTTTTGAAATAATAAATAATAGAAATAATAAATGGATGCGCCGAGTTGAGCGAACCAACTCGACTCGGCCCGTTTTTTCCCGGGGTATTCACCGGTTTAGGTAGTACCTTACACTTATGCTGGTTGCTGCTACTTCCGCTGCTGCTACTGTTGCTACTACTACTGCAGTTGTTGCTGCTGCTGTTGGGAAGCAAGAGAGAGATGATATTCCGGAACGTCCCTATTTATACTCTAGATCTTCCTATGTGAAGGGTTATATTTTCATTTAATCTGGGTCAAGATTGCACATCTCATGGCGTGATTGTCCTTTGACTGGCTGATCCTAGGTGGTCTGATGTTTCTTTTTCCCCTCTCCTTGCCCTATTTTTGTTAAATTAATAAAAATCTAATAAACGAATTAGGCATGCATTCTAGACGGGTATTTGTTAATATTTACCACCACCTAGTCGTTTTAGTGTGTTTTGCTGAAAATATCCTTTTTCTATAATGATTAATCAAAAATACATGACGCGATATAATTTGTTAATTACGTCTATTTTCATTTAATTATTACCGGAATCAGGTGCTCGGTAGTCAATTTGACTTAAATATTAATTTAGTTTTTCGTTCAGATTTTCAGATCTGTGGAAATAATTAAATAAAATAATAAATGTTATATGTCTCACTCGCACTTATATTATTCTCCATCATGCTATCCTTGTCTAATTTTGTCAGAAAAATACGTGATCGTTATGTAATCACGGTTCCTTTTCCTAGGACACGTATCTGCCATTTGAAAATATCTGGCGCGGAATTTGAATTTGGGTTCTCGTGAGCCCTCTAAGATCGGGTTAAATTTATTTTCCAGGTTTGAACAAATCGCAATTTATTTAATTAATTATAGTTTGTTAATTTTCTACGTAATACCAAATTGTTATTAAATAATAAAGATTTGGGGTTTAAATCTCCCGTCATGACTCTGCACTTATAGGTTCTATCTATTGTAAGATTTTCGACTTTGACCAGTCAAGCAATGCTTGGACCTCGATAAATCTTTGAATTTTTAATGAGTTTAAATTGTAAGAGTCCCCGAGTATTTCAAAAACAACAATTAGATAAATTTATTTGTCAAACAATTTGATAATGTTTATAAGTATATTTTGTGACTTCATGCGAGGAGGTGGCAATGAAAAATTATTTGTTATGGTATAGTCATTGATCACAACATTTGTAAAGTTAAAATGAGAGGAATACTCTCTTTATTTAAAAAAGTCATCTCCAATGAATACAAAGATTCTAGGGAGGAAAGCCAGTCTAGAGAGAGCTAAGAGCTGTCCTAGTGCTGAGCTGAGAATGCCCCTTCATTTACGCGAGTACGGGCGTATTTATACCCGAACTCATCGTTTCGCTCAGCTCTCCCCACTCTGGCTTTCGTCTTACATAAAAAAAGTTTTTACATAAAAAAGATAAGATGAACGGCCACCAGAGTATAAAGAATGATGGATTCAAATGTAACCGAGCCCACTGCAGCTGGTGACCGTTTTACAAGTAGAAAATTAAAGAAGATGCACCGCTGCGGTGTATAGAATGTCATGGAATGTTCTGGTAGCTTCTCGAGTCCGTGACGTCAGCCGCTGGCTTTTAATGAATGAGCTTATCGTACGAGTGTTTATACTACAGCGTGTTTATAAACACTCGAACGTGCTCTCGTCGATATTTATGTTTACGGTATATGTTATTATATTGAGTGCAGCCAGGAAGGCAAATTATGCACCTTACATAGCCCCCTCAATAAAATTTTTATTTATATTAACATAGAAATAAATAATTTTATTGTTGAATCAGCAGAAAATGCAGCGGAATGTAAAGTTAAATTGACATTTAATTTGGAAAAAATTTAAGAAAATATGGAATTGAAGTTATATTAAAATAAAGTGATAAGTAACTTATTAACTAAGGATCAATGAAACTCAATTTTCGACTTTAGAAGGAGGAGGATCACTGGAACTAGGAGAAATAAAAAAGACTCGAGTGAATTGTATACTTATATTATAGATTGACGTAAATATTTACACTATGGGTTGATAGTCACGATCGAAGTCATCCCACACTGCATTTGCCCAGGCGTCCAGCTGGTCCTCGGTGAGACAGATATAGCTCCCAGGTGAGTCGGATCCTAGTTCCTTACACGCAGCTGTCGAAGGTCATGGCGATGGTGCGCGTGGATGTTCCTGTGAAGGAGGCGGATTCGGAGCGGTTGGTGGCACAATTGGAAAGTGCTCCGTTGGTCCGGCTGTATCGTTGGTTGGCGCAACGGGTAGCTTGGACAGGCATGCTTGCCCCTGCAGATGATGTTGGTAGCGGGCCATAAAAGTCAATTGAGAGCAATTCTCCAGGACGGCTTGCTACGATTGGCTGCATAAGGGGCTGGAGCATACTTGTTGCGTTGAGAGGAATCACAGGTGTCTAATAATTTGGATAGCAGAGGTCGAATTCGGAAGATGCAAAAATCTTCTTCGATGATTTTTTGCACTTTCCATTTACCAATATGGACGTAAGTTTCGTGTACTTCGAGAATTAGTGGCTTAGCCACCTCTTCGGGCACGATTACTTTATAGAAGCCTTTAGGGCTCCTTTTGCATAGTACGTTATCAATTACACGATAGCGTGCATGAGGGATAACGTCATTTGCCTCCAAAGCTGCAAGTATAGACATGCATTTTGGATCTTGTTCTTGAAATTTCTTTAAGTTCCTGAAGCGCTCCCTAAGACTCTCGCTTCCTTTGTTATTGATTATTGATGCAACGAGAATTTCCTCCTTTTTCCAGCGTGATGTTGTAGTTCTGGATAGTCAGGGCCCAACGACGTAGTCGTGCGTTACCATAGCGGCAACTCCGCAGGAAAATGAGTGCTTCGTGGTGTGTCCGGATTGTGATACCGACAGCCCCCCTGAGGTACGTGTCAAGTTTGTTTAATGCCCATACTATAGCGAGCATTTTTTTCTCGGTAGTGAAATAATATATTTCAGAGCCCTTTAGCGTGCGAGAAATGAAGATAACGACTTTTTCATCTCCTTCGTCATTTAATTGTGACAACATAGCACCAACTGCATATTCACTTGCAACGATGCTAGTTTTTGAAGAAAGTGCAAAAACAGTGGAGAAAACCCTCCTATCGATACCCACCTAACTATATAGACACCCCGTCTACCGATATTTGCCGATAATAAATCCCACCTACCGATATCTATCGCCAAGAAACCCACCCTACCGATCTTTACCGCTAAGAACGCCCACCAACCGACTGTCCCACCTACGTATTACCCTAATGGCCCCTACATGAAAAAAGCATTACATAGCCTTACTCAAATTTGATGTTACAATAGAAAAATTAAACGTTATATTTTTTTAAATAAATTTTCACACTTGACCTAGCTGTGTCAAGCAGGTAAACCTAAAGCGTATGAACCTAGATTGAAGAAGAGACTCTAGGCAGTCTGTTCATGCTCTAGATTCGCATACACATTTGAAGATCCCTATCGACACTGAAAGAATTTATCTTGCCCACATCCACAACAAACCGCGTGCGTAGCAGAGCGCCGATCGATACGGCGTCGATAGCACTGCGAACATATGTAGAGCGAGAGAGACAGAGCCTACAAGGGACAAGGGAGTGAGAAGGAGCGCCTAGAGCGCACTGTCGCCGAAACGATCGAGAGTGACTGAGCAGGAAAGATAAAAGCGGCCAATCACTCTAGTTCTTCGTCTCGAGTCGAATAAAGAGATTTCGTATCATAGTAAATCGTCGTACTGAATTAAACCTAAGTTTGTGCAGTAGAATAGTATTTGGATTGTCCTGCATTTCTACGTGTTGTTGCACCATCTACAACTAGTCAACCAGTGTTAAGCGGCGTGCGTTTAGTATTCTTCGAAGTTTTCGTATATCGTAAGTGCGGTGAAGTGTTACAGTGTGTGTGTTTCGAGCTTCGCGGCGTTCGTTATATTCGTGTATGCTGCACTAGCAGCTGGCGCTCCATGTAAAGTTTAATAAAGTGTTTAACGTGTTTCTTTAAATTCTGTGATATATCAGTTTATTTCACTCGCCCTTTCCTAAATGGAATCCATCCCGAATTTCCCCTCTCCCCCCTTTCCCCTGTACTTATAAAAGTGTTACAAAATATTATTATATTATTATTTTAATAATAATAATATTATTATTATTATTAAAATTTTATTATCAATAAAAAAAATAATATAAATAGTTGTAAACTATTAAAAATCAGTTTTTAAAAAATACTTAAAAAATATGACGTTAAAATAGTCTTTAAAAAGGCTGATGTTAAAAAAAGTTTAAAACAAGATATTAAACAATATTTTGCTTCAAAAACCCTTCATATTTTTAATAAAAGCAGGGGTTTTTGAAATCAAAATATACAAGTATGTGAACACAGGAAGAACATAGAGCTACCTTATAGTTGTGTGAATTAAAAAGGCGGACGCTGACGAACAAAATAGTTTAAAAAATTGGCGTTTATTAACTTGCCGACGTTTC
>JAWWEQ010050878.1:0-10897 GCA_035583055.1 Torymus tubicola
AATAATTTTGTTCACGTTCACGTTATACCCTTATTTTTTTTGTTAAATGTGCAATAATGAAGTATATTAACGTACTTTATATTATTTGCAATTTATCATTTTTATTTAAGTAAAACCATGCTGTTAAAGTTATCATCTAATTATCAAAGCATTTTTTTCATTATTTTCTTCAAAAACAATTTTTTGTTGAGTTTCTATGTGAACCACTAAACGGATAACAGTATGATTTCTTGCACATAGAGGAAATGTTTATAACCGCCATGCTACTTTTATTGGACTCAAGTAATGACCATCAATATATGAATAATTTCAACATAAACTCCATCTTTTTGTTCATCATTTTTTTTAATGTACAAAAAGTTCTATCACTTCCTTTATGTTTTTCATCACCATCCCGATCCGTATCAGTTTCTGTCTTTACGTCTCTGTATCTATCACTGTATACGTCTCCGTCTCTCCGACTCTGTATCGACGTCTCTGTCACTATGCTTCTGTTTCTATGCCCCTGTATCTACGTCTCGGCCTCTACGTCTCAATCTTTACGTCTCTGACTCTACGTCCCATAAATGTTTCTACAACTTTTTCTCTACGTCTCCGTCATGATCCCTGCTTCTATATCTCTGTATCTCCGTCATTTTCTCTATTTCTCTCTCGGACTCAGTTTTCTAGCTCTATTACGTCTCTGTCTTTACCACCGCGTGAGCGTCTATCCCTACGTCTCTGTATCTACTTTTCTGTCTCTCTCTCTCTCTCTCTCTGTTTCTCTCTCACTACGTCTGTGTATCTGTCTCAATGGTTCTGTCTATGTGTCTGTCTCTATATTTCTGTGTGGATGACTCTGTCTCTATGTATCTCTCTCTACATTCCTGCCTCTTTCTCTACGACCTTTTCTCTGTGTATCTGTCTCTACATCTCTGTCTGCACGTCTCAGTCTTTGCGCCTCTGTCTCTACGCCTCTGTCTTTACTTTATGTCTCTGCGCATATGTCTCTACATCTTTTTCTCTCCGTCTCCGTCCTGGTCTCTACTTCTACGTCCCTGTGTCTCTGGCTTTCTCTCTCTCTCTCTCTCTCTCTCTACATCTCTGTCACTATTTGTCTGTCTCTACGTCTTTCTCACCACGTCTCTGTCTCTCTGACTCTGTCTCTACATTCCTGTCTCTGTTTCTACGAGTCTGTCTCTACATCTCTGTTTCTGTGACTCTGTCTCGATGTATCTGTCTCTACATCCCTGTATCTGTCTCAACGGTTCTGTTTATGTGTCTGTCTCTATATTTCTGTGTGGATGACTCTGTCTCTATGTATCTCTCTCTACATTCCTGCCTCTTTCTCTACGACCTTTTCTCTGTGTATCTGTCTCTACATCTCTGTCTGCACGTCTCAGTTTTTGCACCTCTGTCTCTACGCCTCTGTCTTTACTTTATGTTTCTACGTATATGTCTCTACATCTTTTTCTCTACGTCTCCGTCGTGGTCTCTACTTCTACGTCTCTGTGTTTCTGTCTTTCTCTCTCTCTCTCTCTCTCTGTCTCCATTTTCTGGCTCTATTATGTCTCTGTCACTACTTCTCTGTTACTACTTTTTTGAATCTCCGTTTCTGTATCTATGTTTCCATTTTCTCTCTTTCGCTCTCTCTCCTCTCTCTACTACTACTCTGTCTATAGGTATCTGTTTCTACATCTCTGTTTCTACATCTCTGTCTTGATGTATCTGTTTTCACATCCCTTTCTCTGTCTCTACGACTCTGTCTCTATTTCTCCGTCTCTACTTCGCGGTATTTGGGGCCGTGAAGTAGGCGTTGTGGGGATGCAAAGGGATGCAAAGGGACGCTGAGGGACGTGGAGGGATGCGTAGGGCCGTGGACGTACGCGGAGGGTATGGTCGTTAGGTGGCTTACAAGTATATATTATAGAAAGATACTAGAGAGGTACCCCCTACTCGCTCCGCTCGTGAACGCCCCATTTTTAGAAACCGATATATTATTAATCTACTAACTGACACTATGAAATTTTGGAAACCATCAAAATTATATGATTTTTTATAGAACAAAATAAAGAACATAAATAAATTTCAAACTATGTACTGATGTGCTTTTTGTATTTTCATGAATGTTAGCTATAACTCCTAATTTTAAGTATATGTTTTTATCAGGAAAACAACATTGGATACAAGACCATGCATTTCACTACTTAAAACTATCCTGTTTATTAATGCGGTCTAAATTACATTTGAATACTTTCATAAACTAACGTCGATTTTTCAGTAAAAAGTTACTAATAGCCGAATCGCGATTAGCACCCTCGAAAACCTCTGTATTCCAATTATTAGTCAAATAAACGTTAGTTTATAATTTTGGTTCAGCAATTTTCAATTTCGAAAGTCGAATAACAAAATATTGATGGCCGATCTATACCTATATATCGATTTTCAGTTAAGACTTTCTTCGAATTTTCAACGGCCATTTTGGATTTGCTATTTTGAATCTCATAAGTCCAATAACAAAATCTTAATTAGTGACCTCGAAAACCCCTGTATACTAAGTTTCAGAAAAATCTAAGCTTGGCTTGATTTTTGACGGCCATTTTGAATTTCAAAATTAGCAAAATCTAAAATTGCCTCAATCTTTTGACGACCATTTTGAATTTCGGAAGTTTGATCGACAGATCGTGATTCGCGATATCTTAAACCACTGTACTTTAATTTAGAGAAGAACCTAACCTCTTTTCAAATTTTGAACCATATTTAATCCGCCATTTTAATTTTGAGAAGCTAATAACAAAATCATGACTAGCAACTTCGAAAACTCATAAATTGTGTTCATGAGCACAACTCATAAATTGTAACACTCTTAAATTGGGTTCTAAACTAGTTTAGAACACAATTTAAGAGTGTTAAAATAGCTTTTTTCTGACTGTTCATTACATATTCTGTTCTCTATTTTGAATTCTGAAAGTCTAATAGGAAAATCTTGATCAGCGACCGTTTGACCGCCATCATGGAATTCGGAAGTCTGATATCAAAATTAAGATCCGGTATCTCGAAGACCGTTGTATACCAATTTTGGCCACATAAAGCCGTATTGTATAAATGTCACGTTTTATAAATAATATGATGTAAACTTCATATCTTTTCGATTGTAATCCATTCTAAATTTGTATAAAATGATATAAAGAAATTATAAAATACAAATCTTTTCGAATTTATTCCATGTAATTTGTAAAATGGTAGAATCTAAAAATCAAATAAAATAAGTATTTATTTTTTCCAAATTTTCAGCTGTCAGACCACCAGCAGTATCATTGTTTGATGAAGATAACGCAAAATAGTTTCATTATAGTGCAAAACAATTCCATTATAGGGATAAAAATTCTCTCGCAGGTGACACTTAGGAGATGCGGAGAGGCAGCGCCCTATTTGCGGAGGGACGCACAAAGACGTGGAGGGACGCGGAGGGACAGGGCCCTATTAGCGGATGAACGTGGAGGGGCCTGCGGAGGGACAAAACTAAGCCCAACTAACGTAAAAAATGGTGAATTTCACGTTATTTTGAGGAGGGGTTTTTGCGTAGAGACGCGGAGGGTTCGAGTCTTAACGGGTCTTACAGGTAGATATTATAGTAAGATATATTATCGTTAGATATATATGGCCAAGTCTCTGTCAAATTGAGAGATCAAAAAATAGATTTTATTGAAACTCGTTAGAAATGTTCACTCATTCCGTATATCCGGGAATTTTTTAAGATTTTTTTGACTCATAGTTTTGGAGATATAAGTGGTAAAAAGCTAAATTTGATAATTCTTTGCATTTTTTACCGATTTTCATTAATTTATAACTCCTCACAAGACACAAGAATAGTTTTTTATTGTTAAATTTTCTCAGCTTTTCAATAAAAATACTTTTAACGCCGTACGTATATGCAAATGAAACACTAAAAAAATTAAAAGTCCGATCAGGACTTTGTCTACCCAAAATTTCATGGATATACCTTTTTAATGGCCAAAAGTGTCCGCATGAATCCTGTAATGATTAACGATTGTTTTCAGATCTAAAAAAATTCATTCGAGTCATCATTTTCTTAAAAAAGTCGTACAGAGGTCTGAAAAAAAATATGATTATATTCTACAAAAAATTAAAAGAAAAAAGTATATGCAAGATATTTTGAAATTTTGCTTCATTTTTAAGCTAAAAATTAATTAAAATTCTGAATTTAAAGAAGAAATTCGTCTCAAATTTTATCAATATTAAAAGATTTTTAGTGATTTGACAGAGACTTGAGCATATATATTAGGGTGTCCCTTATTTCCCAATATTTTTTTCACCATGCCGACCCCCTAGATCTCTTATTATTCTAAAATATGAAGATAGCACTTGGAGAAATTTTTGAACCGGGCCTAAACTAGAAAACGTGTTTCCCATTCACGTATACGCATTCACGTATACGCAATTAATCTAATGTATTTCAATTCTTCACTATATTTAACAATAATTTTAAATGATTTAACTGTGACATTTTTTTCATGTAAAACTCGGCGTAGAATACAAATTTTATTTTGCACTAAAAGTTACGTTTTATAGGGTAAAAGACACTTTTACGTCAATTAAGTGCAGTTTTTTGATATTTTTTATCGTTCGAAAAAATATTTCTTTTGTACTGTAGAAACGAAAAAATTTTTCTGTATGAATTTTTAAAATTTCAAGAATTGACGGAGAAGCGCTGTGTCAAATTTTGCTATTTTTGCAATCGTTTTTCTTACTGACTTCAAATGGATGTACAAAAAAAACTCGCTATTGTTTTTTGGCTGAATTTTGGCACAGGATTTCTTGACAACATTTACAAACAGAGGTGTGTATTTTCGATATTAATATTGTAGTGATGAACAAATCGATTAGCCACCGGAATTTCTTGTTTTTCATTTTTTTACTCTATTTCGGAAGTGTGTGATGTAACGGGGTGGTAAATTCTACGCGTAATATAGGTGTGTAGCACACTTGAAGAACACCTGCCTTAAGCTTTCATTGTAGAAAGCTTAAGCTTCTTCTGACTCGAGCGCCACTTGCTCTGCAGCAGTGCTGCCAACTCCGGCGCAAGAACTGTAGGCTGCTGGCTCTACCTAGCCTTACCTGAAGCAGCCGGTTCTGCCGTACAACACCGGATGTTTATAAACATCAGCTATCCTTCTCTGACCTTCCCGTTACATTGTCTTACATGACATTAGACTTTTACGATAATAGATATTTATAGAGTACCGTTAGACCTTATATTTGAACCTTAACTATCGTCCCTGAGACCTTTATAACTGATGTCACTATCATTTTTTCGAAACATTCGTTAGCTTCATTTCAAAGTTTATTTTGCGAATTATCAGAAATTAAAAAAGTCTTATACCTATAAATTTGGAAAAAATCAATATTAGTTTTCTTAGACTTTTCGATTCTATATATTATTTTCAACTTGTAAAAAAAGTTTGAGAGACAAATTTGAAAAATTCGCGAAGATACATGCAAAAATGTGAACAAAGTTCTATAGGAACGTACCACCAGTTTGGACTGATTTGAGTTTTATCACGCAAACATAAGCCATATGTAGGGGGTGAGGGGAAGCTGAGGGGGAGATTGTGCAATGACATGCAAATAATGTGTAGAAACGCATAATTTTACGTTATTTTGAGGAAGGTCTGATGGGAGGCTTGATGGGACTGAGGGGGATCTAAAATCTCTTACAACTATATAATATATGTATATATATTTGTTTATCGTTTTCGCAGGAATACATAGACGACTACTGCATACTATAGCTTGTTCTCAAATTGAACTCTTCACTAAAACAGCAATGACAACAGCTGTTGAATGTTGGCAATGGATGTTAACTGCTCGTCCAGACGTAAAACTTCGTTTTCTTCAAGAAATGCTCGCTGCTTGGCAATATACCGTTGATAAACGAATGGGTCTGTTCTCTATTGAAGAAGAACAAGTTAGCCCTTTGGCTGTATTTGAGGGCTGCAAACTTGGGCCCGACCCGCCTCAAGTTAAGCCTCATGAAATTTGGGTCTCGTTTATTGTTGAACTTGTTGAAACAGCAAAATATTGTTGTCAAGAAACTATTGAAATGATCGGATTACTTCTACACCGTTCATTACCCATGATCGTTGGAGCTTGTAGTGCAGAACCTCATCTAAATCGACATATTGCTGCAGTTGGTGTTCGTTTTAAACTTCTCTCATGTGGTTTATTGTTGTTGCAAGGGGATGTTTTACCAAAATCCCTCAGTAAAAATATTTTACGAGAAAGAGTTTATTGCAATTGTTTGGACTATTTCTGCCGTGAGAGGCAAAGTCCCACACAAGAGCAAGATCAGTTAAGAGAAGATATTTCGACCCTTATTCGGTTTTGGCAAGTTATGCATAGTGAAAAAAAATACCTAATGATGACTAGTGGTGAAGCTGACTTGGAATTAGTAAAACATTCTCAGGTACAATCAATACCTGGTCTTGTTGGTAATGATTCACTCGGATGTTCCTCAACTATAACTGGTGGTGAAGTATCTAAATCTCATGTCTCTAGTTGGATAAATACTGTTCCTTTGTCAACGAGTACTAATACATTAAGTAAACGTAGTCATCGGAGCAAAAGATTAGTAGCAAATATCTATGTCAAAGACTACATCAGAAAACGTAATCTCATATTGGAACTTCTAGCTGTGGAAATCGAACTGTTATTGGTGAGTATATTATGCTTATCGTTGAACAATATTTTAAAAATATTTTTACTTATTAATTCTGTAGTTACTGTGCTATAAATCAACTGTTTAACATGCAGAAAAAAGCAAAGGTCTCATCATTTACTTTTATATACATTTTAAGCATGTTACCTAGTATCAATACTTACAAACGTTTATCGAAATGCAATTATGGTATTTTTCACTGTAATTAGCTGAAATAAACGGTGATAGCTTATATTATTGGAAAAAAGAATTATCAGACCGATTTAAAGTAAAAAATTTAATTTTGGATGCTAAAAAATGAGTTTTAAAATCATAGATAAATTAGTTACTCAGAAAGTTTAATCACTTCTTATTAGTATTTATCCTTATAATGAGGTTCATGGTTTCGCTAATTCGTGCATCTCTAGTCTTTGTTAACATCGCTTGAGCAATGTATTTGCAAGCCATGCGCGAGAAAAAGTGACTGTTGTCGTTATGAAATTAAATTTAATTCAATTATAATTTTTTCTTCAATTTTTTACTCGAATGTTCGTGTAGAAGTTATTAAGAGATGGTGAAGATAATGATCACGACGAACTCAATTTATGGTTGTTAAGCTTTTTTTATTTTTCGCCAATAGGCGAATCGGCCAATCGGCGAAAAATAAAAAAAAAAAAAAAAAAAAAGCTTAACAACCATAAATTGAGTTCGACGTGATCATTATCTTCACCATCTCTCAATTATAATTTTGTTCAATTAGAATCGTTTCAAGCGGATGAAAGACGAACCACAAAATTGTTAAACAAATATAAATATCTGTTAACGTTCCGAAAGCTTTTATTGATATACTTCACTCATCATGGCTCAAATATTCAAAATATGAAACGCACAAATATCAGGTCCAAAACATGACAAAACAGAGATGGTTTGTTAACTTGTCAAGGTTAACCTGGTTCAGGCCGTAGCAGTGTTAGCTAATAAGCCTGGGCTGAGGTATGGGTTGGAAAATATATCGAGGCGCTTGTAAAATAAGAATTTACTTACAAATATATAAAATGTAGGATAAGGAAATTTGGTGGTTTCGTGACGTCAGCTAACGGTTGGGGTTGTACCTGCGCGCGCGACATCGCTGAGTGAAGCTTGGCTCCCGCCGTTGGTCTCGCGGCACGATGCACTCTTGCTGTCGCTGTGCTGGCTCGGCGGCCTCGGCGTTTGAGTCCCAGTTCTCATCTTTGTAAGGCCAAACCCGTTGCGGTCTCGGTGGATTGTCCTGCGCCGCATTGCGCGGGGCTTCGACTGCCTCCGGTAGGTTTGGGCTGCAGCAGGCGACGCATGCCTCGACTTCCACCGGCTCGTTGCCGCCGCCGTTCAGCAGATAGCGCTCGAGCTCGTCCTCTGATGGCCTCCTGTCCTCCACGCTCGCGCCATGGAGAGTCTCCTGGCGGTGTCTCGTCATGTATGACGATGGTGTCATGGATTCGGCGCATTGCAGCCTCGACTGCTCGCTCGCGCATCAGACCGGCTTCGCGGCTCTCTGCCTCCATAGTCTCTATTTTGCCAGCTACGCGCAGGAAGATGGCATACACGAGCTTTTCTTCTAGCCACCGCGTGAATAAATCCTGGAACACGAGCAAGTATTTAAGTTTATTAATTGGCAATTTCATCTCCGCATAGCCTTTAATAAAACGTCCATACCATTCCGACATACCGAAAAATTGTCTAACGTCGCTGACAGTACGCGGCGTCGGATAATTCAATACTGCTGCTATTATCTCTGAATCCGGCCTTAATCCCTCAAGATCTGATAAATAGCCTAGATAAGTTACCTTAGTGCCACAGAAATCGCACTTCTTCCGCTGCACCAGTAATCCCGCATGTACAATTATACGCAAAACTAATTCTAACCATTTTAAATGCTCATCAAACGTCCCCGTCACCATTATTATATCATCTAAATAGCAAAACACATACGGCTCACACTCTGGTCCGAAAAGCGCATCAACTAGTCGCTGAAATGTAACTGTCACGTTCGCTAAGCCGAATGGTATCCTCGTGAATTGCCATAATCCTGATCCTGGTAACGCAAGTGCAGTATATTTCCTACTCTAGCGCTCTAACGGTACTTGGTAGTACGCTTGACGTAAATCTATCTTCTACATATACCTCTGATTACGTAATCGATCCAAAATCGCATCCATGTTTGGAATCAAATACGCGTTCTTTTTCATGGCTTTGTTGACATCACGATAATCAAAGCACATGCGGCATTTATTATCTCGCCACGAAATCACTGGCGCGCTTCGCCAATCGCTCGCGGATGGCTCTATAATTCCTATCTTAAATAGTTTCTCTACCTCCCCTCTAGCAAACTCAGACATCTTCGATGACTAAATGAAGTTGCTCTACTATCTCTCTAAGGCTCGCGCACTCGGCAAATATCGGCTCCCCTCCGCTCGTTTCTCTTTCTGCGAATGACTTCCACTCACCGTCATTCGATCGCCACGCGCTTCTCGCCAAACGCGCGTCAATGCCGATTGTTTCATGTTTGTTGAAGTGTTCTTCAATATTTTTAATGATTATCGGTCAATTTGTAGATGGCGTTCTAAAAACTGGTTATATATGTAAAAAAAACAGAAAAATGGTCTTTTTTCAGAAAAAAATTCATTACTCCGCCATTTTTCAATGTTAAGAGCTAAAATTAACGCTCACAGCGCCACCACGTATTTCTCGGCTTCCTATGTAATGGAGTCATATCTCACACTTGTCTACTACTGGCAGATGTCATTACTTGTATCAATTTCAAATGTTTTAGACCTCCAATTTCACTTTTTCTGAACCTGCGGTAACTAGTTACTCCGTGTGGCCGCTAAGGGTTAAGCTGCTCATCCAGCGCCGGATCGTATTTTTCATCGTTTACGTTACGTTTTCATCTCGCGTTCACTATCATTGACTCCTCAAGGGTGCGTCTTATCCTTATCCTTCGTGAAAGAACGCAATAAACCTGCTACATTAATTTTCAACTAGGGTTCAACTAGGTGGTTCGGGAGCGTACAGACGTGTGTTAATATAGCTCCGACCTTTTCGTGATTTTTGAACGATTTTAACTTTTTTAATTATAAGTGGTGTAACGGCATGTATTGAAGAAGCTGCAGTAGTGTGTGTATGTAAGAGTGGCTAAATTGTGGAAGCAGTATTGAACATACAAGATTGCGGCAAAGTTGCGCGCAGCTACTAAGAATTTTTGCTCTCCGGTGACAGACCTGCACTCGGGCTTTACTCTTGGGCACATTTGATGCCCTGCTTCTCTCACCAACATAAACGACGTGCACATCATCATCAGCAAATCGATTACACGCTACATCGTTATCATCAGCAAGCATCAAAAAGCGTGATAAATATTCAAACTTACCAACGGTTGGAGCAGGGGTCAAAGCCCGCACCTCGCACAATACGCGTCTCCTAGCTCGTAAGTCAGCCAGCTCCATATTGTACACATTTCTCCGAAATTAAAACAAACGGAGCTGGCAATACATTACATTATTTTACTTAAATTGATATTCAAGCTAAACTTTCAATTATTTCGCTTGATATCTTTTTCCTTCCACCTGTGTTGTTCACGAAAATGGTACCAAAGGCAGTACCCAAATCTTGTAATATCTGTAGGAAGGTAGATAGAAAGGAAGCTAAGATTTTCAACTGCTACAAATGCAAAAAATCATTCCACGTTGTGTGCCAACCCATGTTTGTAGTGGAATTCGAAAATGCTGACACCTCAAAATGTGTATGTAAGGTGTGTAAAACGGATAATTTAGTTTTAGCACTGGAAAAAAATGTCGGGCCTTGCAATGACGTATCAAAGTCGCATGTTACTATACCAAATGCGCCTCTGTTGGCATCAACACCTGCCCACCCGGCTACCGCTACTAAGGCGCAGAACGCTGTAAAGCGGGTTTCTGTCAGAAAGGCTCCGTCACATAAAAGAGATGCTCCTATCACAAAAGCAAACCCTCCTATGGTCAGCAATGGTGGTGAAGGAAGCAATAATACGGCAAATAACAACAATAACAGTGACATCATGGAGAACAACAACAGTAGCAATAACAACCTCCATATTGTGAGAAGCTCAATGCGAATCTTCTCACAATATCGACAGACGCGACATATTTACGCGACATTACTAGCGAGCTAGCCTTGAAGGTA
>JAWWEQ010050879.1:0-10896 GCA_035583055.1 Torymus tubicola
TTATGTGACGAAAGACTATTTAATTCTATTGTACATCTACCTATTTTCAAATTTTCTTATAATGAAGAAATAAAGAATATCTATCTATCTATCTATCTCTATCTCTATGTCCCTCTCTCTTTCTTTTTCTCTCTCTCTCTCTCTCGATGGAGTTTTTCAAAGTGGTGACAAAGATTTTTTTTTTTACATATTTAGTTAAAAATTATCTTAATTAAAAAAGTATTTTAAATATGGTGTAACGGGGTAGGATTCTATACACGTAATGTACTCGTGCTACGCACTTGCAAGGGTTTCACGTCAAAGAAACCCTGCTGTCCGGCAGTTGACAGTGGTACAAGGGACGAACACTTAATTAAACATCTTAATTAAACGAACACTTGCCTTAAGCTTTCATTGTAGAAAGCAGCGTCGGTTACTTGTGGTGGGGGTTGGGATGCCCACGCGCCCGTCACTAACGCTAACACTTTATCACCTACTCGCGCTTGCGGCTGGCCAGCCATAGCTCGACGCAGCCTTCTCCGTCGCACTCGCTGCAATAGGACGGCGGGGATGGCGGTCACATTTGCAGCGGTGATGGAGGCGCGTCACGGTGTTCGCATCTCTCTCTCTATCTCGCTCGCACACGGCACTTGCGCTTCTCTCTTCGCGCAACGGTGACAGCGCTCACTTCTCGCATGTCACTCTCGTCGACAACATCTCTGCTACTCGACTACTGTACTGCCTTATCATCGTCTGCGTCTTCTCCGTCTATCTTTTTCGAGCTCCGCGCGACGCGCTATCGATCACGATCTAAATAAGTGCGCGAGATTCGAATCTCTCGACGCTGTATGTATGATTATTCGGATCTTATACCAGCGCCTTTTACAATGAAAATTTAACTTTAAAAAAAAGTTATTTAAAATGTGAAAATTAATGGAATATGAAAAGGAAAATAATGTAGAAAAAGTAAGTAAGTTACAATAAAATTTATTTTTTATTGAATAATTAAGATTACTATACTATTACTTTACATATTTTATCGATTACAATAATTTTTCTTTTCCTTTTTCAGATTTTGCTTTTTTTGTTACACTTTTAAATAATGAACTTACATCAATTCAGAATTTAAGTTTTCTATTATTTCTTTCATATAATTCCCTTTTATCTTGAGTAATAAAATTTCAACATCGACGTCGATAAATGGTATATTTTTCTCAAATCCTTTGATACCTATTTTTTTTAAAATATGATACTACAATGATGCCTTTCATTTTTTTATTCACTTCATTTATCAAAGATCTTTCATACCGTGTTATCTGGGCATTATGATGCAACTGATACTTATTTAATAGTATTTCATAGTATCCTAAAACGGTGTCACCTTCAAATTTTTTAATTCCTTTTAAATGTCTTAACCTATCGTCGATACGATTCAAAGTATTAACTAAGTACTCAAAATCAGATTTTGTTAACGCAAAGATGGAATATATCTTCTTCTTATTATTATTAAATTTAGTTACGTTAATCTCCTTCCATATTCTCCTGAGTACGGCAGTCCATCCAGTACCTTCAACTTTTTCAATAGTCGAAGCAATATTTTCATCGGAAAAATCACCAAAAATTTCGGCAATGCTTCTTTAAACTCTTGCCAGGGATGGCAATGAAAACCCACACCTCAAAAATCCCTCGATGATAAACGTACCACTGGTTTGTAAGATGAGAGATCGATAATATTATTATCCTCCAAGCCGACGAAAATTTTCTTGTTATACGCCTTGTCTAAAGCAAATACTGCAGAGAGTAGCTGGTGAGTACGAGTCGAGGTATTCATTGTTGAATGGCTTTTTGAAGACAAACTGATTTCGCCAAGTTAAAAGAAACTGTATTTATAAGTAGTAATCAGTGCTAGGGGCAGATCTCCCCACTGCTACCGCAACACTCATGTTCCTTGTTGTCATACGAGCGACATTTTAGAACTGCAGTTTTGCAAACATCTAACTCTGTAACCTATACCACCGGTTCCTCGAAACTTGCGCTCGTCATCATCAGCAAGTTTACGGTGTACAAATTTTCTGACGATGTTATCGTTTTTTTTTTTTTTTTTTCAAGTCATCAGAGAAGTTTCCGAGGTATCACACGAAACCCAGTCTGGAGCTCATGTAATATAAGAACATTATACAGTATTGTCCACAAACATCAGACGTAGCACTTTGCAGCCGAGTCGTATTCCAACAAAACGTTTTACAATTTTTACGGAGTCGATGAATATCATCAGGTACATACGGCGGTAATCCGTAACTGTCAAAATACAATGCATTACCTTCGGAATCTACGTAAATCCCGACCCAGTGCATTCCTGGTTCAGTATGATCGTCAGTATTCACAACGAATGCTGTCGGTTTCGTTGACGCCCGTCGAATCTGATCTGCTGGGTACACATTCACAGTATGAGATGGTATGTGGGACAAAATTTTCAAAATTTCCAGACTGTTCATCGCAAAGCTGTAGTGCCGGTTGAAAAACGAAGTCAGAATCCTTTATACGATTGTGCATTACACGTTCAGTAGTTAATCAAATTTTCAAACGAATAGCATTGTTCAATGCACAACTGTACTTCACGTGTGAAAGTTTAAAAAAAAAAGATTGTCACATCTCGGTAATTTAGCGAATGATGGTATCGTATTCTTCATCGCATTCTCCATCGTACGTAGATTTTTCCAACTCTTTTGGTAAGAAGTATTTTTATCAGTTTGCTCTCTGTTACGTCACTATCGAAATAATCTACACCATGGTGGTGCTTCGTTAGCTAATTATTTTCTTTTCTTATCGATTTACATAAAGTGTGAATAGGATGCGTTGGCAATATGATCCAATGAGCGATAAACTTTTTTTCTAAAGCGACAATCGAAACTGCTTTCGGTACAGCAACTTTATTGATATCTTTGAAAAACTGAATGTCTACAACTATGTCCATTTTTTACACCAGTACGGACAACTGGCAGAAGTTGACTGACACAAGAAGTAAAAAATCAACCTTTAAGGAAAAGACGCCATCTACCTACCGTAATCCACAGTCACTTGACGTGATACGTCAATCTCTAGAATATTGTCGTATTCGGTGTATATGATACAGTTAACAGTTTGCGCTAAAGCATCCTTAAATCTTTCATCTAATCTAATGCTACCATGCTTGATAAAATTCCAATGACTACACTCGTTTACAGATAAATCAAGCGTTAAATAGAACGTAAACAGACAGTAACCATACGAAAAACTCTCACATGCAATTTGATTACCCTTGTTAAGGAAATGAATACCTGTCCCCGAAAATAAGGTATGGTAGGCATCGACGTACAAGTTTTTACCAGTAAAATCTGGTTGTAATGTTTTAGGAGGCACTTCAACGCTATCCACAAATAAACTCAAAGAACTGATGTTCAAGTATTTGAAATTCAAAGGATTTAGATTCTGGTTACCGTTATAAACTTGATTTTGAAAAAATCCAGCGATGATTCTTTTGGGTAGCTGACCTAAGATTATACTATCTAAAGTTTTACTAAAGACACTGTTATGAAGCGTCACCGTCTTAACTTCGACTCTTGTAAGAGGATATTTAGCTGTGGTTTCAGATAACATTTTTGCATGAGCCAGTAATACGTCTAACGAGAAGATTAGCTTCATCTATGTGAACGCTGAAATATCCAGAAGGATCCATGAGACAAAAGGAGTCACGTGATCTTAACAAACGTACTGTAACCTCAACACCGTACAACAAAAGTTTCTCTTGATTGATAACGACGGAATGAAGATGTCCGATCATGTCAACGGTTTTATCCGCTCCCAAGTACTGACGACTTTTCAGAAGACCTCTGTTTGCATTATCCATATCATCCATTTTACCTGCTGTATCGGCGACCAATAACACACTGGTCAAATGTGATTTTTTGCCGCAGGTCCGTAATTAAGTAATGTCTCAGTATAAGCTCTGAACGCGTATGCATTGTTCGATGGTGATACAGGTTTCTAATTGAAAAAGACGTCGACTTGACTGAACATAGAGTGCAAAAAATTGTTCACCGGAGCAACTCTATTAACCATTGCGGGTGTCACTTCCTTAAGGTAATCTTTTGGAAGTACAGATAAGTCGAGGTAGTCGTCTCCATTTCCAGGAATCACAAATTCTATTGGTGAATCATCAGATAACGAAAATATTAGTTTATATTGTACCCAGTTAGATCCTTCTATCATCGTCTGCGTTGGTGAAAAGTCAAATAGTAACAATTCAGATTTTAAGCACTCGCCCGACTGTGTGTGTAAGAACGTCATTTTCATTTATCCAAAAATGTCTCTAGCACTACAATTAGTTTTGTCCAGCGATCCTTTCTTCTTTCTACTACCACCACCTTTGATACACTTTTTTCTTTTAGCCGTAGTTTTACGTCTCCTCTGCTTTCTCTGTTTCTTCTTCCTCGCTGTACTAGCGCTACCTAAAGAATAAGTCAATGCAAGATATTGTTTTCTCTTATATCCTGAACCCTTCATTAATTTTTCCAATTTTTCCTCCGCTTTCCTCTTAAGATTTTGACCTGACTCTTTCAGGCAGTTTCTGAAGGACTATTTGATTGGTGTATTTTGAGTTCTGATGTCACAAACGATATTCGTACCACTACTCCAAGCCTCCTTTCCTACAGCCTTAGCACCGCGACTAAGAATCCGTAAAACCTTGCGAAATAATCCAGCGAGAAAGCTACCAATACCACCGTGAGCTCTTTGGTGGGGGCAACCAATGAAAATTGGTCCCATACCTTAAGAGTATCCCCTACCCTCACCTCACTGTGAGTTTAAAAAAACCTCGTAGTATTTCATCTTACTTGATTAGTTTGAAGTGTAATGTGACGGTTAACGTCCCAAAATCAAATGGTATATATTTCGTGCTGATCTCTTATATCTATCTCTATAGTTTGAAATACGTTGAATAATAAAGGAATGTACATAGGTGGAGAGAAACTTTTCAATTTAATACCATTATAAATGTAATTATCCATATTCAAAGAAACGGTTCTCAACAATCGTGACGGCACATTCCCAGTCACATATTGTTCACAGATGTCGCTGTAAAACATGAGTATTGATGGTAATCCATTGTTTAAATTTGCAGGTTGATTTCCGGTTACTTCAATACTCTCTTCCTCTTTTTCTATGCTAACATTAATGTCGGAACCGTATTTGATTTTAAATTCTATAATTTTTTTTAGTTTATCGGATAATCGTATGTGATGCTAAAGTTCTGAACAAGATGATGTCTCACAAACACGTTTCACTGAAATATAGCCCCCTCGCTCAATTACAAAATTTAGATGCACCTACCAAATTATTAATTTCATCTATAAGACTTACTAAATTTTGATATACGCCTGGTCGTAAGTACGACTTTATTATAGTGAATGACTCTGGTCTTAGTTTGTTAATCTAAAGAATACTGCGGGATTTTCGAGTGACAACGACTTCTCTCTCCTCAAGCTCTGACGATATGTGCTGAAAAAAGTCAGGGGTATTTGAATTTCCGTGACAGCAACGCACTATCAACCTTGTAGACGTATTTGTTACGGTATCTAAGTAACAAAATGTGTCGTAGTATTTTCCGGAAAATAATGCATAAACTGTTGCTCGATAACATGGTATAAAACTCATTCTTCATTGTAACTGTTTTATTTGACTAGAGTGAATCCAAGAATTGAATTTATCAGGATAAGCTTTCCATTTGACAAAATATTTTTTCTTTCTACCAGTTCCACTAGTTTTTAAAATTTTTTTCCACCTTAAACTCGTCATTGTTCAAATCTTTTCTTACTCTGCTTAATTTTTCCACGTAAAAAAACCTATCGATCTCTTCATTCACCAAATCTTTTAGAAAAGAGACTGATGGGTGACGTGTTGAAGAAATGCGCTATATTTTGAACAGTTCCAAAGTCCAACCACCCTCGTATACTTTCGCAAAGACATCCTTGGCTCGACTGATCCTCACCACGTCACCAACACTGTATTTAGCTTTCTTCGGTCGATCATTTCTACCGTATCGATGATTCAAGTTTTCTCCAGCAGTGACAGCATTGTACATGGTTACAGATGCAGATTCCATCTTATCCCCAGAATGTTTACTGTCATTGTAGGCATCGATAACTTTTTGTAGAATATCGATGTATCGCCGAGTATTTTAGTGAGTGAAAGTATTTTTGTGAGTGAAATATCGCCATATTCGTTCTTTTATCAATCTCACAAGTCTTTCAGCTATTGCTGCCTTTGTATCCGGACTATGAACTACTCTAAATAGAATATTCTTCTTCTTTAGAAACTCTTGCATTTCTTTTCCGATAAACTTGTTACCCTTGTCCGTTTGAAAGCATACAGGTATTGTCACTACGAGACAAGATTCGTTCGAAAGCTTTGGTAACGTTTTTAGATGTCTTATCCACCACAGGTTCCACCCATGCAAACTTACTCAGCGCGACTATTACCAGGAGTATGAAAATGAAACCGTCGTTGTAACTTTTAATCGATCTGACATCCATTAATCGGCTTCTCACACATATCTATATTTCTAACATCGTAATTAATCGGCTTCTCACACATATCTATATTTCTAACATCGTAATGACGAGGGAATCGACGCCTTTCATATCTGTGCTGATTAAGGTGATGCGATACCTACGCTATTACTCAAAACTGGGTTTCTGTTTTTCTCATTCAATTTTGAAATTAAAGAATAAAACTCTTTGTTACGTTGTAGTTCATCACTAAACGTACAACCTACCAAAGAGTTTTTTTCTTAAACTTCAAAATTGAATGAGAAAAATGGGAACCCAGAATTGAGTAGTAGCATGGGTCTCACATCACCATAAAGGTATCTTGACTCTCTAACCATTTAAACACATCTTGAGGATGATAAACTTTATTCATGGTTCTTAGAGTATTAATTGCACCAGCGTATGCTTCGGGTCGATGAGCTGTGTAGTATATTTTACTTAAATAATTATTTATTTTTAGCGGTGAATTTTTTCGTCTTCTAATTATTTTTATCGCTCAATTTTACCGTTTTTTTAATACGTTTGAAAAACTTCTCGAATGTAATTTTGCTGACCATACAGCAACTGTCATCATTGCTACTGTTCGCTCGTCGGGTGATGTCTCACCCGCTAGCTAGCATGCGTGAAAATGATTGCTCAGCAAGTTTACGATCGGCTTGACGTCGGCTGCCGTTGGTATCGCTATAAGCGATGTCATGTTCTTGACAAGCCTCGTCCTTTGAGCTGATTCCCACATCTCCTCGCTTAAGTCTCTTCGAAAATTTTGTTCCTGGTCCGCAAAATTTGTATCCTGGCACATGCATTTCGAAAGGTAACATACCGATGAGGGCACCCAAGGCGATTTTTTCATTTTTCTCAGCATTGTTGAGGTCCTCTACTGTCTAAACCCCTTGCTCATTTGCTTCCATTTTCTAACACTACCAGGAGTAATTGTTTTAGACGGGGTCTTCTTTTTCTTTTGATTTTGTACAGGTGTTTCACCAATAGGATCGTTCTCGTTGAGCCACATGTTGTTACTACTACTACTACTTGCGTCTAAGAATTCACTAGCGCTAACGTTACTTAAACTTTTATTATTTAAGATAGATTTATTCACTCTAGAGTTACCCAATAGGGGTGACGATGTTGTAAGAGAAGCATCGAGATGATGTAAAACGCGAGGATTCCCGATAAACTCTCTAGGTACACTTGCTTGCTAAAGAGCAGTAGCAGACTGAAGATGTCCCGAGGGCGGTCGGTGGTTTTTCCTTTCTCTGATTGCATCGTTCAACAAGTCAATGATGTTTGCTTGACGAATCACAGTGCCATCTATAAAAGTAGTTTCTTGTTTATTCCACGTGACATTGGCACAGATTCTTAAGTGTTGTAACAAATTGCGAGCTTTTTTCTGAAACTTCGATGGAACGTTTTCTACGATGAGCGCATCTATAGAAGTAGATGGGGAATCCTGAATGATACTATCGTTAGCATTTTCTTCTTCTTCATCCTCTCCTTCTCAAACATCGTCATACATGCTTTTGTTACTATTATCGAGTTCGTCTTTAAAGTGCAAATAACTTTGCAAGACTTGTGAATAACGTTGCCATTTTTCACGCTCAGTCACGTTGTCCACGGAATTCAAGATATCGTTTATTTCCGCATCGAGTCTGCAGGTTGTCGTTCCTGGTGTTTGAACAGAGTTCAATTTTCCATGGACCGATAAGGATTGTAATCAATCCACACTCTCTTTTGGTATCAAAACCATCTTTCTTGCGTGCTCCATTTTTTTTTATTTGGAAACTAGATTTGCTAAAACAATCCCAATCAAAGCTGCTAGGAGAACAGGTAGAAAGCCTCCTTGTTGGACAATGACTTTTTTTTTTTATAAATTTTTTTTGTGAGCGGAACATTACCTTGAACAACATTCAGTGCGCATTCGCAAATGTATCTAACCAGCTGTAGATCGACTTTTTTGAGAAGCGCTCTCTGTTGCTCTGGGCTGAGATGGTACAATGCTCGCAGTATATCGCTATGCTTTTGACTAATCAACTTTCGGCTTTTCCGCGCCATTATAAAGATAAAACTGGAACTTGATTACAAGGATCACCGCCTTTATTGGTTTCCGAGAAACATAAACGTAGTGGAATTCGTCATCGGGAAAGATACATAAACGAAATCTGCAATTATCCAGTGTTTTCTGCTTTAAATCAAGCAAAAGATATCTAAATGGTCGCGAGGTGGCGTCCCAATACGCCTCTTGTAAAAAACGAAGATCTTCAGGGCACAACTGGCGAGCAAGATGTTGAATCTGTGTACGATCGCGTAAATTCCTTCGGCTGCTACGCATCTTCGCCATCAACCTCTCCAGCTATACTCATCTCTGGTACAACTCAGCATTGAAAGTCTGTCTTATCATCATCGATTTTCACTGGATCTACTCTTCAGTGGATATACTCGTTCTGGGTGCTTCTCATCGTTGATTCTACTCATCACGTCATCGTTGGAGAAAATCACTGTTGCAGCACACGGCAGTGCACGTGCACAGGTAACCTCAAAATTCACACGGCTACAACTCAGCGCCCGTGCGTTGATGCGGAAAGTGATTAATGCAATGTTCAGGCGGTAATTTTCAAGCACGATTAGATTAATCATATCTAATCGTTTTCAGCAGCATCATTTTACTCATCTGCGTGAATACACACATTTGAATACAAACTTGCTGAGTCACTCAATGAAACTTTATTTGTAGCGGCAATATTAAATTCGGCAACTCAGACATACATATACAAACTCAAACTAAATACACAAATTGTAGAACTCATTTACACAAACATAATTTAGTAACACTCACACATCCAATATTGTAACATTGACACAGACTTTAAATATCTATAGCGACTTTTATAATTAAGCAATTGTAATTTAATTCTCCATTGACAGTAATTATGTAATAGTTATTAAGATTTGATAAACAGTTTTAATATATGTTATAATTTAATTTTGACTCAATGTTGTTCACATTTATTCTTACCACCCACATCATGTTACTCATTTATAATTTACGGCATTCTCATACAGCTACAATATACTGCGCATTGAGAGATATGTCGCGCTGACCCTTACCTTGATAAAAAATCGTCAAGAATCAGCAATTTCGGTCGCGGATCGTTCGAGTAGTCTTCGCTTCTAGGAAGACCTTCGCGAAATTCGATATTTTTACCATGGTCTGTGTATCTGGACTGACACTTAGCGTAATAAAAGATGATGCGTTGAAATCTAATGTTGCTGATACGATCGATGAATTTTAAAAATTTGTTTACAAACTCAGTCTTTCCACAATCGGTTGGACCGCAGAGCATCGATGTCCACGGATGTTTCCATCGAATATCCATGATAAAGACTAGTGACTCGACAAATATGATATTACTTTTTTACGTGGGAACTTTGTATGATCGAATTGAATGAAAGAGGAGTGGGAGTAGGTGGGGGAGATAAGGAGAAAATCAACAAGAAAAACACAGATAATAATTTTTGTAATATTCACATTTTATTTTTGATATACTCATTACACTTCGTTATAAGCACATTATTTTTGACATATTCATTATATTTCTTTACAAGCATATTGTCTACAACTTTCCCACTTCTTGAATCCTTTTCTCAAACCGAGATCGATCGCGCGCATTTTGTTCCCACAGACCAACACGAGCTTGACCAGCAGGAAAATTCCATACACACATACGAATGTCTATTTCATCATTGAATCTTACAGCTTTTTTCTTTCGTGGTACACTCATTGTAATTTATACAAATTCTATCATAAAATTCCCATGATGTTTAAGAAAGACTTGTCTGCTTTCGGTATTTTTTACAAAGTTGTCGAAACTCTTGATTTTCCACCAGATATTTGTTGACTATTTGGTAAATCCACGACGAAAGAATTGTCGAGTATTAATTTCACTTTCCGTAGTTAGTGAAGGTTTTAATCACATTGCTGATGATGTACTCTCTGTTCAACTCCAATTCCTTCAGACTTTTGACCGGCAGTGCTGCGGATTTTGCCAAAGCGTTGAGAAAATCTTGATTTAATTTTATAGCTTCGGTTCTTTCAAGTTCACACACATATTGCTCTTTATCTTCATAAGTGATACAATTCGGTGGATATCCTGTTGCTTCGGTTTTTTGTTTAAAAAATGCGTCAATATAAGTGGAAAATATACCACCATCTCGTGTGTTTGGATTTTACTGACAAGGAGAGGCTCAGGGATCCGGATCATCAATTTTCCTAAAACTTACAGAGGTTGTAGATATTATTGAATAATAAAACTCTGTTAAGTTATAGACCCTAACGCAT
>JAWWEQ010050880.1:0-10896 GCA_035583055.1 Torymus tubicola
CATCATTTAACATGTTGTATTGCCTATTACCTATAGCTGCTCTATTGTGATCACTATGTAATCTCAGAAAATCTTCTCATAATGCTCCTTTGAGATTTTCCAAGGGATCTTCTGGATGTACAGGTTCACAATGTACCAGAATACGAACAAATAACTGACGTAAACTACTTGGCATCATCGACCTAACAGCTTCTTGTATAGCACGATTCCATTCATCGTCATCTCCTAAAAGACCTAGCACTAAGTAGATTTCAGAAAATGACTGATACTGAACACCATTTACCGTCATCAAATCACTAAAACTCGTTGATCCCTTACGATGTAATAAAAGTAATTTGCATCGAAATAACTCTATTTTACTTGGATTTACTAAATACATATGTCCAATACAATTGAAACAAGATTTGCGTTTACACCATCTAAAAATTTTATTACCATTTTCATTATGTTGTTTGTAAACACAAGTAGCTGGAATTTTAATATAAGTATATTGTCTTGCAGCAGGATCACTTCTATTTAATTCAAAATAAGCCAATAATGTGCTTCATCGATTTAATGCAACTGCTACACCTACTTCGTCATTTATATCAGCAATAACACAGCCACACAAAAAAAAATTATTTTCAAGTCAGGAGATGAGTCACTGGTATCCTATAACATTTCGACCTGCTGAATCAGAATCCGTAGTCTATTTGACCCCAGCTGGTCAAGGTCATTTCAAGGTAAAAATAAGAAAAACCATTTATTCGCATAAAATCGCCGGACATGCAGGTTTTTTTGGGACGCTAAATCCGAATCCAGAGTCAGTGTGACCTCAACTGATCAATTTAATGGTCATTTCAAGGTCAAATTGAGAACAAACCATTTAATCGGAGAAAATCACCACACATAAAGCTTTGGGTTATATTGTATCTGAATCCGAGGTCTACTTGATCCTATCACGTGAGGGCTTCATTATAATCTCAAAAAAACAAATCATCTAAGCTACTAAGCCCTATAACCTTATTTCTCAAAATTCAAATAGAAAATACGATATATTAAAATAAGACCTATATCTCTATAATCATAATCTATAACTCTATAAAGTGAATTCTATAACCTCATAACTATATATCCTGATTAAAAAGCAAAAGAAATTTTAAATCTGTATTATAGAAAAGGCTTTTAGAGTTATCGGGTTGTGAGGATATAGGATTGTGGGGTTCTGGAGTTACAGAGTTACAAGGATTAATGGATTGAAGAACTCAGCCGTGATAGTTTTCTATAATACAGATTTAATAAATATAATTTCTGACGCTTTGTTTCTGAAATTTTGGGTATATCGTTATGGACTATAAGATGTTAGGGTTATATGGTTTAATGCTGTGGATTTCATGTTTAAGTCTTGAGCAATATGACTGTAGGATTAAGCATCTAAGATTGTGATGATTTTTGAAGTTATCATGAAACCATGACATGATAGAATGAAATAGACCTCATATTCGGATACAGTGACTTCAAAAACTTGTACGTCTCGGGGTTTTATCCGATTAAATGGTTTTTCTCAATTTGACCTTGAAATGACTTTGACCTTGACCAGCTGGGGTCAAATAGACTTCGGATTCTGATTCAGCTGGTCGAAATGTTATAGGATATCAGTGTCTCATCTTCCGACTCGAAAATAAATTTTTTTTTGTGTGGCTGTGTAATTATGGATTATTGTTCAGATAAATGAACAGATAAACGAATATCACCAAAATACTTTTCCTTTACAATAAGTGTTAATAAACGTTCTTTCTTCAAATGAAAAACTCTTGCCCATATATCAGGACGATCAGAAACTTTTTGAGCTGTAAATAGATTATCTCGAATTTCGCACCAATTGGGATTGCATGTCATCGTTATGAACAAATCAGGTTTTCTTTTATTGCGATCTACAGCCGTAGCATTTTGATAATTTTGCATTATATATCTAGGAGAACTGATCAAATTAGATGTTAAAATTATCATTTTTATAAAGAGCGATAACTACAATAATTACATGATAGACGACCCAACTCAAATTGATCATCAAATGAACTCGTTTTTTTTTTTTGTAGAATTGGGACAGAACTAAGTGACAGAATAGTCAAACGTCAAGGAAAACAAATACGCTTACCCCCAAAGAACAGGAACGCAATTTTCATTAAACCAACTAATAATACTAAAATACTTAAAATCATTGATATCATGAAACCAAAAAATGAAGGAATTGACAACATCATTACGAAAGCGTTAAAGATAGTGTCGTACTCAATAGTTAATGCATTAACATACATATTTAATCTCTGTAATGAAAAATCCATATGGCCTGATGATTTAAAATCAGCTGAGGTTATTCCTATATTGAAATTTGGTAGTAAAACAGAAATATCTAACTAGAGACCAATTTCGCTAATTTCTCACGTAACGAAAATATTTGAAAAAATTATTTATGTTCGTATAGAATCATTCTTCGACAGTAACAAATTTTTAGCTAAGAATCAATATGCATTTATGAAAAAGAAAAGTTCCAAGGACGCCCTTATCTGTTGAATGAATAAAATCTATAATAAATTAGATAAGCCAATAGCCGTTGCATTCTTAGACTTAACAAAAGCATTTGATACTGTCTTACTTGATAAATTATATAACTATGGAATAGGAGGTAAAGTGCACAAGCTTTTAACTAACAATTTTTCAAATAGAAAGCAAAAAGTAACAATAGGCACAGGGGTAAGTTGTTATGAAACAATAGTTACGAGTGTACCCCAAGGAACTATACTTGGACAACTTTTATTCCTAATTTATATCAATGATCTACTGACTAACAACAATTACAGCATTATTTCATATGCAGACGATACCGCTATTGTTTCTACGGACAATACTTGGGAAAAAGTTGAAATTAAATTGAACACCTACTTAGAATAAGAGATAATAATAGATATAAATGTTTGGTTAGCGCTTAACAAATTATCTCTAAATATAACAAAAACTGTATACGTGACTTTTGGTAATTACTGTGATAGTGTTCCTAATGATATAAACTTACAAATACAAGGAATCAAATTAAGCAGGGATGAATACTGTAAATATTTAGATGTAATGATAGATTTTAGACTAAGATGAGATCAACATATTGTGTATATAGTAAAAAAAACAAAATATTTAATATACATATATACTATATAAATTATCAAACTATATGCAAGTTGATACACTCAAGATAATATATTATGCATTTTTCCATAGTATTATTATCTACGGTAATATTGCATGGGGTGGTGCATTTAAAAATAACTTAGATTTACTACAAAACATCCAAAACAGAATATTAAATATTGTAAACAAAAATAGTTTTATTCAATATAATCCTTTGACTTTAAAGCAAATTTTTGCATATGAATGTGTCTTATCACTAAAGTGAACTGAAGAGGCTATACATTACATCAACCAGCAAAACGAGACGTAAGCTTATTATACCACCTACGTGTTCGAAAACTGTGAGTGATAAAAAAAAGCTATGTAAAAGCTATAAAACTATATAACTGCCTTCCAAATTATTATTATTTCTAATATTATTATTTGTTTTCATTATATTTGTATGCCAACCTAATGATCCATGCGGATAAAAAAGTGGATAAACCGTAGGTTCAACGATCGAGTCCATAGAACTTATTGAATGTAATATTTGTGAATTCTTATTTCGTATCGTAACGTATGACTCAGGAATGTCGCCATTTGCTGTACTAACAAAAATAGCAGCAACTTCATTCACTCTTGGTAAATTGTATCTGTTACGATCATACCCTGGTTTCAAACTAAGTAATACAACAGATGTAAATATAACATAAAAGTTTAAAAGGTGTCACCGTATGATATACAAGTTTAAAAAATGTCACTCTTTAACTCAAAATGGTACTCTATAGAGTAGGTATCACTTATTAACATAAAAGGTCTCACTCTATCACATAAAAGGAGTTATTCTCTAATATAAAAGATCAAAAAAGGTGTCACACTATGACATAAAAGGCATCACTCTTTAACACAGAAGGTTACACGGCTCAATGACATATCAGATCAAAAGGGAGGGACTCTTTGACACAAAGGTGTTACTCTATCACATACAAGTATAAAAAGTGTCACCGTATGATATAAGAGTTCCAAAAATGTCACTCTATGACAAAAAAAATATTACTTTATGACGTAAAAGTTTAAAAGGTGTTACTCTATAACATGAAAGTTCAAAAGGTATCACTCTATCACATAACACTCTATAGAACAGAAGGTGTCACTCTGTCACATAAAAGGAGTTATTCTCTGATATAAAAGATCAAAGAAGGTGTCACACTATGACATAAAAGGCATCACTCTTTAACACAAAAGGTACGGCTCAATGATATATCAGATCAAAAGGGGGAGACTCTTTGACACAAAGGTGTTACTCTATGACATGAAAGTTCAAAAGGTGTCACTCTATCTCATAAATGATGTGACTCTGTGACATAAAATTTCAAAAGGTGTTTCTCTATAGCACAGAAGGTGTGACTCTATGACTCAAAAACTTAAAAGATATCAAACTTTAACTCAAACGATGTTACTTTAAAATTCTTAGTGCAAAAAAAATGTTTATTAGGGGGTTGGCGAGCGAAGCGAGCAGGGGGGAACCCCTCTAGTATATGTATATATATATATATATATACGTAATATGTAAATAAGTAATTATTTCAATTTTCTTGTTAAAAAATTAATTAAATAATTAGTTTTATAAATTTAAAATTAACATTTCAAAATATTACTTTTTTTCTTCTAGCTTAAAATCTGTTATAAATTGGTTCTTGATATGGCTTACGTTTGCGTAATAAAACCTAAATCAGTCGAAACTGGCGACATGTTCCTATAGAAATTTATTCACATTTTTGCTTGTATCAAATTCGGTTTGTATTATTCAAATATGACTCTCAAACTTTTTTTGCAAGTTAAGACTAATATATAGAATTGAAAAGTCAAAGAAAAAATTTTTGATTTTTTTCTAAACTTATAGGTATAAGAACCGACTTAAGCAGAAAAAAACACTGTAGACTTATGTTTTTGGTGTCGCTGAATCTGGAATCCGGGTTCCGTTTGACCCGGCAAGGTCATCTGAAGGTCGTTTCCAGGTCATTCTAGGATAAAAAAATAAAAAACTTTATTTAAGCAGAAAAAACACGATAGAATTATGTTTTTGGGGTTGCTGAATCTGAATCCGGGATTTTTTTGACCCGTCAAAATCATCTAAAGTTCATTTCAAATCCAGTTCAAGATTAGAAATCGAAAATTTTATATAAGCAGAAAAAAATAGGACAGATTTATGTTTTTGGGGTCGTTAAATCCCAATCCGGGGTCCGTTGGACTCGAGGAGGTCATTTGGAGCTGATTACAAATTTTTAATGGTCATAATTTTTATATACAGCACAGTTGCAAAAGATCTGCGACGATAGTCGTGATAGATAAAATCATTTCGTGAAGAGCGTCTGGCCTATTAGAGAGACATTCGAACCTACGTTTAAGAATTATAACAGCCTACTAGCCAGGATAACCTGGGTAGCAGGTTTATGGTGAAAAGAGTTTACAAAGACAAGTGTTGTGAATTCTAATTAAATATAAATGTTTTAATAAAGGTAACACAAGGGGGTGGATATTTCTCAGGTCACTAAATGATAAGATTCTAATATTAATACTAAACGTTAACATTTATTAAAATATGAAAAATAATATATGTATAATTGATATACAAAAAGGTACGTTGAGCGTCAGCTGGGTCACCCCAGCAATCTAACTAATATTCTACTAGTCTCCGTTTCGAGACACGGAATCGCGATACAACAAGGTACGATACAACGTTATACAACACTTTGTCACGGAAGAGCAAAACTAGGGACGAAAATTCAAGCATGAGATCGTGAGCGCTTTTACAACAACAAAAATACGTTTCTATACTAGTTTTGGAACGGCTCGGTACGACGATTTTAATGCAAGCTATGTCTAGGTGGCGACTAGACTTAGACGCGCGAGCGCGAGAGACTCCGACGCGAGTATAACAGGCCGTAGCCTGATTATTTACCAGCCCGTAGTTGGTGGACGAGTCCAAAGTTCGCCGACACTCGCTGGATCCGCTCGCAGCAGGTATTTGCGCTGGAGATAACGGCCGGTTGGATGTTGGCGATCAACGGCGTCAGCAGTTGGCGTTGACGATGATTTGCGCGACGATAAGGATCTCTCGCGAATGGCGACAATTATTACTGTTGCGTACTTGTGGCGATATCAAACTAATGGCATAAGTGAGTATTTTATGCGCTGGTCCACAATGGCCTGGGTTGGCTCAGCCGATTTGGACCAGCTGCGGCTGTGGCCCACCATCGACAAATCGCAATCTCTCAGTTATTAATTGCAAGCGCCATCAGTTATTCTTCTTCATAAATTGCCAATAATGTCTCTTTCTCTCTCACTCTTGTCTGCCGCATAGGACGGCGGTGCGCACGCCGTTTGTTTACTTGTCCGCCCCTGACGAGTAGTCATAAGCAGATGATGCTGGGAGTGGTTAGCAAAACTACTATTTTGCCTTGTAATGCTCGCTGATGAGCATCGTGCCGAATAAGCCAAAACTACGGCCATTTGAAAAAAATTTTTATTTTCAAAATAACGTTTTCACAATGTAATTCTTGATATCGCACTACAGTGCTCCAAAATTATTTTTCAACGAAAAGAAAAAACACAATATTAAATTCGATATGAACGACGAGATAGGTTCATCTGGCCCTTGACTCCTTGCCCTAATTTCATCTTCGAGTCGAACATGGAAATCTGGAACTCCATATTGCAACCGAAGCGCTGCGAAGAAGTCATCCATGGAATTTCAACTTTTACTTAAGGGCCTTGCTAAAAAACGAGCTGCTCCTGACAATATTGACGCAATTAATTTAAGAATTTCCTTGTCAGTCACGCTTAATGAATGCTGACATTCTTTTATTCTTTCAATGAAGTCTTCGACATCTTCTTTGTACGCTCCAGAAAAACTAATTTGCCACTTTTATAGCAAAGTGCATGTTCTTTTTTCTCTTTGAAATGACGTATCAACGTTTGAGGAACGTTTCGACATCTCTACTATCGATGGCTGAGCGAAGGACATCGACCTAGGATCGAATTGAGAAGTACAACGATAATCTACAGGATATGGGGGTTGTCCATAGTCGGGGCCATATGCCATGGGCGGATAATGTCCGTGTGGTGGGTACATGAAAATAATGTGTGCAATTACTTAACTAGTGATAAATCCATCCAAACTAAGAACATTATCACCAAAAACTAAGATATTGTGATAATAAATTACATGAACGAAGAAAGTGTCAATCAAATTGAAAAAAAATTAAAAAACAAACTTAATGAAAACATAAAAATTGAAAAAGAACAAATAAAGAATCCAGCAATAAGAGTCATAGGAATAAACAAGACTTTCAAAAGTAAACAAGACATCGAAGATGACATAAACAAAAGAAATTTTACCAATTTAGAAGAAAAATGTAACGTTGTACACACTTTTACAACTGAAAAATCAATAAGTGCAATAATAGAAGTAACAGCAAATTTATATATCAAAGAAAATCGAAGCAAAACATTCATAGGATATAAAAACTGCAAAGTATATGACATTATTAACACAAATCCGTGCAATAAATGTGCTGGTTTTGGACATAGTGGTAAAAAGTGCACCCAACCAAAGTTTGTAAAAGTGATATTAAAAAATGTGCAAACTGTGTTTTTAGTAACAAAAACTACAAGACACAGTACAATATAAATCATAGTGCAATTGATAGTGATCAATGTGAGATATTGAAAAGGAAAATAAAAAGATTCATCGAAGCAACCGATTACCCAATTCAACCTACTTACCGAAGATACTTTGGTAAGCTAGAGTATACAAGAGCCACCGAAGGTAAGGTAGAACACACGGAAGTAACCAACACAGACAACAACGAGCAATCTAACATACCAACCCACAGTACTACATCTAAGAAAAACAACACTTGATCTGCAAACACTACCTCTAACAGGACAAGGACACATACTTTCAAGGAATTAAAATTGAGGAAACTGAAAAAATAATAAACAATGAAAAAGTTGCCAACTCCGTTACTACACTCAACAAACACCTAACACTAGAAAGTGATTTCATTATATGCATCTACTATATAAAAGGAGATGTGTAACACGAGACGCTCGACGTGAGACGGAGAGAGAGTGAGAGAGAGAGGGAGAGAGAGAGAGTGAAACAGAGATTGAGAGCGAGGGAGAGAGGGAGAGAGAGAGTGAAACAGAGATTGAGAGCGAGGGAGAGAGGGAGGGAGAGGGGGTGCACTGACGCATGGTTGCATAACCTTGGAGGCATAGCTAAGCTCGGCCGTAGAGCGCCTTGGCTCATTTGGAGCCCGGCTCTCTAACACGTAAGATGCCTCCAGTTTAGGGGGAGGGAGAAAGACAGAGAGAGAAAGAAAGAAAGAGAGAGAGGGGGGGGTGGAGAGGGGAGGAGGAGGGAGAGGGAGAGGAAGAGGGACGGACCGACCGACCGACTGACCGACAGACAGACAGACAGACATATAGATAGATAGATAGATAAATAGATTCATAGACAGTAAAATAGTCATGAACAATAAAACTTGTAACGGGCGCAGGTATAATGTCCGAATAATCGCATATACAGCGTCGCAAGATTCGAATCTCGCGCACTTATTCGGATCGCGATCAATAGTGTGCCGCGCGGAGCTCGAACAAGATAGACGGAGAAGAAGCAGACGATGAGAAAGCGGTATAGAAGTCGAGTAGCAGACATGTTAAAGTGTGTGATAGTAGAATGACATGCGAGAAGTGAGCGCTGTGACAGTTGCGCGGAGACGAGAACCGCAAGTGGCGTGTAGTGTGCGAATAGAAAGAGAGAGAGAGAATTCAGGGACGGCGGAGTGGTGGACTTCTCCCTACGGACGAGCAAGGTAGGTGGGGAATTCCCCACTCAAGATATTTAAAAAAATTATGTTATTTGCGACTGACTTATACTGCAATAATATCGGCACGAAAAGCTTAAGCAGCTTTCAATAAATCTTTGAGTGGAAATGAAACAGTATAGGTATTGAAAGCGACAAGTATGTTTTTAAATTTTAAAATAAATCTTAATAACCGAAATTAGTAAGATATGGCTTTTCCTGAAAAAACAATCGCGTACAGGTAAAGCTGTTTACATTAACAGACTAGGAGTTCTGAGAAAGCGGGCGGCAACGGACGGCCGCGCAACCGCGCTTGTCACGTTCGTGCCTGTATTCACCGGGCGTTCACATTCGACGCGACGGCACTGCGATATTTTAACCTATACCTATATAGAACTGCAGTTTGTATCGTCGGTGTGCCGATTTCTTAATTCCTTACAAACGTGTGTAGTGCGAATAATACCTATATGTGTGCTTCATAAACAGGGATGGACACAGGTTCCTTCACAAAATAGAGGCGTCAGCCTAGAATCAAACCAATAATAATAGCACAAAACCTCATATTGCTGAAAATAAATCAAAAACTTGTAAAAGTGCAAGTAAGTATTCTATATATTTTTTATTCCTTTAACAACATAATTAATAAGTCTTTTAAATTATTTTGGTTTTAGAAAGAAAATGTTTTTTTCTGTAATTTTAATTACCTCAATTTCAATTTGTTTACTTTGCTATTAATTCACAATTAATTAAAAAAAATAACTTAAGTATAATTGTTCCTAATTAAACCAGGCATTGAAAAATTAGAAAAGTTTGTCTATCAATGGAAGCAAGACCTTGATTTTGAAAATAAATCTTCCGCGACAAAAAATGATAATAAAGATGTCACTTCCGAATCAAATTCTTTTACAAATGAAGTAAATACGAGTGACAATGCAGCAACGATTAGTTTACTATCGACGTCGCAGGAAATTACAAGTGAGTCCAGTGATTTCTTAAGTTTTCACATTCGTTTCGTGCATTATTAAGTAATGCATTAATTATTGAATTAATTAGAATTTTAAATATTAAAAATTCGCATTTAATAAAATTTTATTTAATTTTAAATTAGATACGTTTGTGGTTTTTTTTCTTGCTATAATGTACTTTCCTAATTTTCTCATTATCATCGTTAACTCTTGCGTTAATGCAGAAAGACGGCGTATTCAAGAAACTGGGAGAGTCAGAAGGTATAGGCGAAGTAAAAGAAATATTAATAATCAAAGATTACTGGAAACAAATAGAAATATTTTACAAAACGACAATGTAAATGAACATTATTTAGGGAAAATGAATGTTTTATGTAAACATTGTAATGCGAAGCATTTTGTAGCTGAAAAGGTTGCAAATAAAGATAATTCATTTAATGATTTCCGTGGGCATAGATCAGTTGAATTAGAATCCGTTCCAGAGTTTCCAAATGAATTACGTTTATTATTTGAAAATCACCATATAAAAAGTGGGCGTTCTTCGAACGTATTCGGAATTACAATAGTTCGTTTCATTTGCATCTTTTAATCCAAATTTAGTTAATTTTCTTACAATAGGAAGAGCTCCGTATTGTTTTAAGCTACAAGGACAAGTTTATTACCAAATAAATGAGGCTTTATATCCATCGGATCCATCGGAAAATGAAAATCCTTAATATACGGTAGTAGATGTATAGTTGAAGGTAGATGCTCAAAGCATTATCCGAAAGACTTTCGTGAGGAAACGGTTATGTCATCTGATGGGTATTCATATTACAGACGAATAAATAATGGTAGATCAATAGTGCGTAATAATTAAACAGTAGATAATCGGTTTGTTGTACCATATTGTCCACAATTACTGCGTATATTCAATT
>JAWWEQ010050881.1:0-10895 GCA_035583055.1 Torymus tubicola
AGACGTGTGTCGCGTATAATCATATATACAAAATTATATAGCGATAGTGCGAAACCCTTATAGTTGTGAGAGAAAAAAAGTAGAAACTTAATTATACAGTATTGTAAGAGATCTGAAAAATAAAGCATTTCGAGTAAGCTATATTATCATCAATTAATCAATGGAAATGCAATTTAAAGCCTGACGTTTATCGACACGCGCAAGAAACACCTTAAAATTCGCAGCATATATATATATATGTATGCGAATGATGATTACAAGCCCTTTTGTAAAACTTTAACGACGCGCTCGTTTACTATATATATGTATATAACCGAATGACAAAAAACTTCTCTCGCGCGCGCGCACGTGTTTGTCGTCAATGAAAACGAAACCCTCGGGCATATACGCGTATATGATTTTTATTTTTTTTTTTCACATAGAATCGTGCACGCTGTAAATTCAAATTTACGTCCCGTATTACGCCACTTTTTATTATTCGACCGTTAATTACACATTAGTTTTTGCCAGTGTTATATATATTTCGAAGAAAAACAAGAAAGAAATATATATATATATATATATATATACATACACGCAAGAACAACGCAACATTTTCCAAGATTATACGCGCGTGTGGAGCGCGTGATTTTAAACGAGAACCTCATGCGTGCGCTTTTACTTTTCACTTTCTGCTGTCCGCGGTCATTCAAATAATAACGACGCGTTCTATAGCTATATATATCCAGTAAAAAAAGAGCACTGAACACTCAACCCTAAAATCTATACTTATTAATTTGCAATCGTCGAAGCGAGTTACATCATTGTATATACACATATATATACGTATACCTAACCAATGAACCGCAAAAATTCTAAGTGAATCCTTCCCGTCTAAACCCTACTTACGCTCGCCTTTGCTAGCGCGAAATTACCTCTAGAACAAATTGCCCGAGGATCTACACTCACTCGTTCGCTCGCGAGCAAATTCTCCTTCGAGCTGTCATTACACTTCTTAGCAAACTCAATTTTCTAAACACTCTGCGCCAACTCTCCTCTCCTTGCAAAGACACAAAACTACTACAAGCATTCCACCTCCGCCCCAACTGTTGCTCGCGCTTTTCCAAGTAATTCTCCAATTTCGGAAAAACCTCGTTCCCTCTCTCACACACACACATACACATACATTCACTTATACAGCAACCCTCGTCTCTTTCCCTCCCTCCGCATATACACGTATAGCGATAAATCCTTCTTCGGTCTCCTCTTCGGCCGTATATATAATCACGGGGACGCGAGTGTAAAAAGCTAGTAGGCGATCGTAAAAGAATAGCAGCAGCAGCAGCAGCAGCCCTCGACGAAGAGAAACCCTGCCGATAATAACGACGATAATAAGAGGAGAAAAGCTGCTGCCGAGAGGAAAAGAGGAGAAGGAGGAGGAGGAGGCTGGCTGGCTGGCTATATGTTTCTAGCTGACCGGCGTGTACCGCGCGGCGCAAGCGTTGAATAATCATCAGCGACCGATGCGCTGATGATAATGACGACGATGATTATGATGATGATGACCACGACGGCGACGAGGCTTGTGCCTCACCACTCTCTCTCTTTCTCTCTCTTTCTCTCAAGGTCAGTCGAAGAGACTATATCGTCGTGCTACTACTACCACTACTACTACTACTGCTGCTGCTGATGCTGCTGTTGCTGTGTAGTTGTTTTACTTTCAGCCTGTACTGCTGCTGCTGCTGCTGTAGCGATGCAATTATCGCGATTGCAATGGCCACGCGCTTTTCAATATCTATACACGGTCCTGTGGGGAGGATCGCTACTACTTTTTTTTCTTCTTTACTTCTCTCTCTCTCTCTCTCTCGTTCTACCTTCTTCGCCGTGGATGGAAATCGTCGTGTCCCGTCGTCGGCGCCTTTTTTTCCTGGAAAAAGGTTTAGCGCGATGTACCGTCCTTTTTTGTTGTTGTTGTTGCTTTAGCCGATAGCGAGAAAATGTAGCTGTGTGTGCGTGCGCGGTTATAACTACGGTGCCATTCGCTATATATCGAGCGAATATTTCTACGATTGCCGTAATAATGGCTTTATTATATACGAACGAATTTATAATGTGTACATTAAAACGTGTGTATATGATAGCTGAGAGGGATAGTGTATATCTCGGAAATGTTATACCTCGGAGATATAATAATGATAATGATTCTAAGGCAATTATCGTACGATAATAATGACGAATAATTCAATAACCATCGTTCCTTTTTCTATATAATAATATATATCTGTGGCTCCGAGGCATAAAGACATAAGTTCATATTTTTGAAAATCGGGAAAACCTTGGATTTTGTATCTCTAAATAGGCCCTTTTTCATTTAAAACTGTCAGTAGTAGCTAAAATATTGCCCTAAAGCTACGATATATGGAAAACGTAACAACATAAGTCCATTTTTCAAATTTAGGGCGCGACATAACAACATAAGTCCAGCACTGATTATTTTATTCAACCAAATTGAATTTTACAAACGTTACGTGCATAAATGTGAGAACTTTGAAAATTAGTTCACACCTTTCTTTTTCCGACTTTTACCAAAGAAAAAAAGGTCCTCTTTGATTTATCGCGAATACAAGTTGTATTCAATTATTATTTTTAACATAATTATTCGTTGATTAATGATTAATTTCGATCGGAATTCATAATTAAATTATGGAAAATGATCGAAAAATAAACGAGAACAGGACTATTAGATAAGTCTAAGTTCCCGGCATAACGACATAACTTCATACCTTTTCGAGTTTTTACCAAGGAAAAAATTCATAACCTAGTCATACCACCGTGTAAATATTTGTTTTAAATGTGTTAATTGATTAGTACAGTATCGCGGCCTATCTCGTTTATTCCGATTTTATACTCTCTAAAGTTGAATTAGTGAAAAATCCACTAAAGATTAGTTAAAATTGCTCCACCGGAACATTAGTGAATATTCACTAATGAAATAGTAAATATTCATTAATTCTTAGTGGAAATATCCACTATTCAAAATAGTGAAACTCCTCTTTTTTAATTAGTAGATAGTTCTATGTATTTCCACTATGAATTAGTGAATATTTACTATATCATCGGTGATAATTCACTAATGTTTCGGTGGAGCAATTTTAACTAATCGTTAGTGGATTTTTCACTAATTCAACTTTAGAGAGTACGAATAATTTTGAACATTGAAACCCATTTTTCTCAGAAACACAAAAAGCGGACTTATATCGTTATGCCTCGAAGCCACAGATATCATACCTTTTTACAACAATATACGTATCAACGGCGAATCAAAAACTGTTATCAAATTACCCTATACCTATATACTACACTCAAACCTGGTACAATACATTACACCCCTATTCAATTCGCGATCTCTCATCGATTCAATTAAAAGATACTTAATCCTGATCCATTCACGTAACATCACGCGGGTATATAATACCGAATGGAACCCATGACTTAACAATTACACACCTTACAACAACACCACCATCACCACCACCACCAACAGTAGCAGTATCCATACCGCATACATACATCACCCCGCTGACCGTATACTCTCTTTACACCACTATATATCACGCATCATTAGCTACAATATATACCTTCGCAACACAGCATATATTATAAACAACTCATCCCCCTTAGATTCCCCCCGTGAAAATCCCGATTAGTATATAGTAGCCATGACGAAAGAGACTATATATAGATTTATATATTCTTATACACCACGCGCGTGCGAAACCAGCAGCAGCAGCAGGGAGGGAACAACAACAAGGTCGTCTCCTCCTTCTCCTCCTTCACCCTCCGCGTGAATGTTGCAGTTCACGCTAAGCGCTTTAGTTGAGAGCTTCTGCGTAAAATGCTTAACCCCGAATTATATATTATATATATATATATATATATATATACTACACGCTTTATTTCTCGTACTTATTCGCGCGGCAGTTCTCTAATATACTTCCCGCGAAGAAGTTGCGCAGTATGTATAGTAGTAGTAGAACTCGAGAAAAGGAAACGAGTGTGTGCGATCTGATCGCGTGGGTGAAAGAGAGAGAGAGAAAGAGACGAGGACGTTTCCCCGTTTCGTCTTTTCCCTCCCTTTTGTCGATTTCGACGTGAACCATGGATAACGAAGTTCGCGTGAGACTAACGACCGCGAAGGCCCATTATTACGCGCGCGGGCACACACAGAGAGAGAGAGAGAGCTAGAGTAGAGCTCTTCGTCGTTTCTTCTATATACATATATATATACATACCTTACCATACCTCTCTCTCTCTTCTCCTTTACTCTTCTTCTGTACAACAGAAGAAGGAGAAGAAGAAGAAGAAGAGAATCCGAGTTGCTGTTGCTGCTGCCTGCTGCTTCTTCTTCTACTTTGGCTATTAAGGACGTATTGGCCGCGCAGTCTTTTTACCCCGGAATTTCCGGGCTGAATGAAACTCCTCTCTCTCCCGCTTGCGTCTCGCTCGCGGTCCATAGTTTTTTTTTTGTACTAATACAAGGTGTAGTACACGGCACGTGTACAGTATAGAGTTTTTTGCCGAAAGATACGCATTTTTATGGCCGCGCCGCGAAGATCCGTGATAAGAATAGGCCTCGTGGCAAGTGCAACACAACGTACAGAAAGAGAGAGAGAGAGACCGATGGTTTTTAGAAGACCAGCACGGTATATAGAAGGATATATATATATATATATGTGTGTGTGTGTGTGTTTTTAACGTTCGCGGACGAGGAAACGTGCTATGCGCGAGGAGTGTGCTATACGTATATATACATATAGTATAACCGTTTCTTGTGTAATAAAAATCACCGAGTATATATATATACCCACGCTACTTAGGATATATATATATATAGCGTTTCCTACTTCCAGGTGCAAGCTTTAAATGTGTGTTTCTAGCAGTGTATGTATATTGTATGTATACCTGACAAAACAAATCGCGTGGCCGAACAAAAATGTTTTTGTGTCTACATGTACGTATATATATATATATATGTGTACGTCACTGGACCGTACGGTTCCTCTTCTCTTCGTGGAACATACCGCGCGTGCGTACAAAAAGAAGAAGAAGAATGAACGAATCCCAAAGCGCGGGTGAATATTATATATATTATATGCTAATGCCGATTCGAAATTAATAATTCGTACAGTTATAGAAAACCCGTAGGTATAATTGACGTTTGATAACCCCTCTAAATATTGAATCAACAATATATGTATAAAAGCAAAAAAAAAAAAAACGTTTACCCATACGCTAACCGACGTATATAATTACAGCCTTTCATCTCTTCGAGCCTTCTATAACTCATATATATATACCAAATCAATTTCGCGATCCTGTCTATGATATATACACGTCACGTATATACGCGACGTCTCTTACCTAACAACTCACAAAAAAAACTCACCTAACACCAATACCTTTAACCCAAAGGAACGATATATCCCATTAGGATCCATCAATCCACGTTCATCTTCTCATTTGCATACTAAATTAACCTTGCTCGAGATATAAAACTCATCTCACTATATAATTCGCACGCGTAATTGTTGCCACTGTTTCTCTACAGGGCATTGGCACTCTCTCTCTCTCTCTTTCTTTACTCAATGCATGTACGTATATATATATATATATATATACGTGTATACACGTAACACCACACGAGAGAGTGTCCTTGATCTGTGTCAAGTGCAAGCGCGCGGGCTCGCGCGGGAACTCGCCTCATTACGCCTAGGCGGCACGAGAGTAAGTATATAAGTATATACTTACATTTTCGCGCAAGTGTCTCTGCAAGTGCATGTATGTGTGCACACAGTGCAGTACGTCCGGTCACGACTATATATGTGTGTATATATATATATATCTCTTATTGCTATTTATGCTACTATACTACTGCAGTCTCACTGCGCGTTATTGTCGCTGCGTGAACTTGCGCGACGACAACGACGGCGGTCATCGATTATACATTATATATATGTGTATATATGTAAGTGTGTATGTATATATGTGAAAGGATGATATGCAGCATCTAAGGCAGTAGGCAGGAATAATGCAAATAATGTCTTTATTGTTGTCGAGGATGAGGTCTTGCTGTATGTATACACATGTGTGTGTGTGTGTGTGTCTGTTGAGACTGTCGCGGTGGATGACGCGGTGAAAGCAATGCGCGGGTGTGATATATATATACACGTGCGAAGAGATATGCAATCGCGCGATGAGTTGAGAAAAATGATTCATTGTACCAGTTCGTCACGGGATGTAATATACGTACATGTGCGGAGGTGCGAAATGGAATCGAATGTTATATCGAGTGATTGCGTGGGTATTTTATTATTATTATCGAAGTCCGTATATGCGAATTTGCTCGTATAGTATGTAAACACATTATATAGGGGTATAGTGAAATAAAATTTAATCGGATATAATTTGTCACGTGTATAATATACAAGGCATAATCGTGAGTGAAGAAAAAAAAGGAAGTATTTTTCTATATAAAGACACATATTATCGGAGGCGATATTGATTGATGTATCATTTAGGTATAAGTATAAGGTATATGACCCGTGTCTGGTATATACTAACTAGGCTTTATCATACTTTCGGATCTATAATACAATATACAAGCACGCATCGTCGATGAGAATTTAATAAAGATATATCCAAGAGAGAGACGACAAAAAAAATAATAATAATAATCGATAACATTCCTGACCTACAATTAAGTCAATTCAATTTAATTCGCCAATATATTTGCCTCTGAAAAAAAAACCCACTTCACATCTATACACTCTTTCCACTCCAACATATACATAATACGTTCTATGTATAAATTAATATATAGACAAAAACACGTAATGCAAATATTCTCTGATAAAAAGCTACTATACTATATACTTACACACATCACTATACCCGAGGCTTTCTTATACTCAAAGTTCACACACATGCACACACTAGTTCGTCAAAAAAAAAAAAAAAGACGAAGCGCACGCACGTTAGGTGCGCTATACGCGCAGAGAGAGAGAGAGAGAGAGAGAACAAATTCCAAATTACTACAACACTTGGTTCAACCTAAAGCTAGCGGTACTACACACTCTCCACGCCCGCAAACACACGCGTTCGCGGAGAGCGAGAGAGAGAGAGAGAGAGATGATATCGCTGAGCAATCTCATCGACCGTATATACGCGCGACTTCTCTCTCTCTCTTTCGCCTTGCAGTGGAAGTGGCGCGGGTTGAGTCAGGCCGCTGGCGATATTTCGGCCACTTTGCAATTTCCTTATACCTCGTGTTGTTGTAGATATATAAGAGGTGCTACTTCCTCAATTTCAATTTACACGGGTCGATAGATCTCAATATATATATATGTATGTATGTATAGGTGGCAAGAGGTACAATAAAGCTGCGATATAGAGTTCAAAAAACTCATGTGGACGTGCAAAGTATATATATATATATATATATATACATGTATATGGAGAAAGATTTAATTAAAATGAGAGAGAGAGAGAGACGCGAGCAAGTTGCGTCTGTTAACGGTGTGACCACGACGTCGGCAACAGCAGCAACAGCGTCAAGGTTTGCAGAGCGTGATGATGATGATGGTTTAATATAGCCATATATGCGCGCAGCTTGCGGACACAAGACGCAGAGTTATGTAGTTGACGAAATTACATTATTTTTTTTTTCTTTTCTTTTTCTTCTATTTTTTTCATGAATATAAAGATGTGCGCGAATATTCTTTGTATATATATATATATATATATATATATATATGAATAGTATGTATGTGTATGTGTGCGTAGACACAGTGCGGCGATAAATCATAGCGGTATATACGCCCGCGACGAAAATAAAAAAAAAAGAAGGAGCAGAAGTATATACTACCCGGCGCCTCCGCTGACCCGAATTTCGCGCGTGCGACCGCGACAGATCGCTGATAATAAGGAACGCGGAGTCGTCGTCGTTGTCGTTGTCAAGTAGTGAGGAAAGGATGTTATAAAAAAAGAAAAGAAAAAAGAAGAAAAAGAATTAGCTTTATCGGTGTATCTTGAACTGTTATTATAGGATATATACATATAATCGATCGATCGCGATATAATTAGAACGATCGGCGATTTGTACGTACATATATACATATACACACATACCTGTATATGTATATATATATATATATATGTTTATGTATTCAGTCCGCGTATACGCAAGAACGGTGATGGTCTCGGTCATTCCAGAACGCGTATATATATATACGCGCGCTCGTCACCCGCATTCGAATTCCGAAAATTATAACGAGAGTCGTATAGGTATATATGTATATAGTCTAAATTCAAATGAGTTATATATATATATATATATGAATAACGCGTGCGTGTGCGGTGTACATATATATATATGTATAATATGATGCGTGACGAATGGTGTTTACCGAGCCACTAATACGCGTCTATATGATGCTCTAATTGCTCTATATCAATCGTATACGAAAAAGCGGGGTAGAGTGAAAAATGAAGCGCGCGTTTTCGAAAGGTTAGTGCGCGCTTCTATATATATATACGTACGTTGTTGTGGATGATTTATCATAAGAATTTAGAGAGAGAGAGAGAGAGAGAGAGAGATGATATACACATCTAGTGAATGATAGTCCAATAAAAGAGATTTCCTATATATTAATATCCCATTGACCACCGTAATTTCCCGCGCATATACAAACCGTCCATGATTAATCCATCAGTATATATAACGCAGCATTCGGCAAAACCTCACGCACGACCGTAAACAGCTGTACGCACTCTCATATAAAAAAGAAAAATCTCTCTCGCCTACCAACTGAACCCTTTCTCTAAAAGCAAAATAATAATAATAATAATAATAATCGCAGTCGTAAGTAGTAACGTGCATATATATATATCCGTAGCAGTATAGCAGCGCAATAACCCCGCCGCCGCTTCTGCTCTATACGATCGTCGTGAGCTGTTACGCAAGCGCGCGCGCGGTGCACTCGCTAAGGTAATTTGAATAAACGCAGAAGGAACTCTACACTCGCGGAAAGGACAGCAGCAGCAGCAGCAGCGCGTCGCGTCGCATTAAAGAAGAGAGGCAAACGCGAAAAAGCCCGCCGCGCGCATATGTGTGTACACGAAGAGAGGGAAAACGGTAAAATGTCACTGTTATCCACGCGCACGCGCGCGCAAGTAGTAGCAGCAGTGAATTCGCGAGCGAGAGCTATCCTATCCTCGCGAGAGAGAGAAGAAGAAGAAGAAGAAGAAGAAGTGTAGAAGCAAGGCACAACCGCGAGTATATAGTATATATAGAGAGAAGGATGTGAAGGAGAGGGGAAGGAGTAGAAAGAGAGAACTATATATATATATAATATAGCTCGACTAGATCGAGAAAGAAGAAGAAGCGCGCGCGCATCGCGCACGGGCCGCCGCTGGTATATACTATATATATATATACAACGCTTGGCAGTAGAGAAGAAGAAGAGAGAAGGAGAAGAGAGCGGGCGAGCGCGGAGCAGGATGATACCGCTAGGTGAGCGTCCAATAAGAGCTTAGCTACGAAGGGAAGCGTCCAACCACAGGAACGGTGTAAGACCCCGCGCCCCGGGCCCGTTTATAAAGTCAGGTCGACGCGCGGCCCCGGACGACAGAGCCGTGCCGACAGCGCAACCGCCAGGACGTGTGTTGTGTGGTGTCTGCGTGGTGTGTCTTGCCTCTGCCCCTCGCTTATAACTCTAACGTCGTCGTCGTCCTACAGTATAGATATTTAAATATATTTATATACATATTATACGCGAGTTTGCCCGGCCTTATCAGTAGTATAATAAAAAGAAAAAAATTACAGCACCCGGAAGAGCTGTATTAACACAGAGTTGGTTTTCTTTTTTTAAGGGCCGTGTGTGCGCGCGGGCCGGCCGGTGTGTGATTATTATATATATATAGAGATAAAGACTGATTATATAGAGAGAGACAACAGTGTTTGCCGACTACGTGTGTTATATATATATATTTATTGTATACACGGAGAAAGAGATACGCGCTGAGACTGGGGAGGTGTGATAAAGCATAGGAAGCAGCCAAGTACAAGAGAAGGAGAAGTGCCGAGAAGTAGAAGAAGAAGAAGAAGAAGAAGAAGCGTCGCGAAGAGGAAGTGAGCCATCAAGGTACGTGTTGTGTGTGCGTCGCCGTGATGTTGTCTGCAAGTACGCGCGCGCGCGTTAAGCCGCCTACTACTGTGCGTGTGCGTAGTGTGTGTAATATATATATATATAGGTATAGTTGTCGTCGTTGTCTCTTTTCTTCAAGCTGACATATCCTGCGCGTAAAATGTACCGTACGAATGGTATATAAGCGAGGTTCGCGCTTGATGATTCTTTTTGTTATTCGTTGTTGTTGTTATTATTATTAGTATCATGGGGGTTTGAGTATAGGAGAGGAAGTACGCGTTGAATGGTGTGACACACAGACGCGACGAGAGAGGATGCGTTAGACGTATAAGGGTCGTGGTTGGAATTTTCGTTTAGCTAAGTGCTAATTGTTCAGGCACCAGTGGTAGTAATCGGCTGATGTGTGCGGCGGCGTTGGGTGAATGCGAAATTTGGTAGCGGATGCGTGGAGGAGTTATATATATATGTATAGGGAGAAGGTGGAAGGATTATTGTTAGGTCTATAGGTGCGTGGAAAATTTTAGGGTAAAGTAGAGCGAGGTAAAGAAGGATTTAAACGCGCGGAAAATTGGGGGGGAATCGTATGTTTGGATGCGGGTCGGTGAAAATTGATGGAAAATTGGGTTGGTGTATGATATATATATATATATATATATATATATGTATGTGTATGGAACATGTTGTGAATGTTGTTCGAAATTTATTGTTTAT
>JAWWEQ010050882.1:0-10893 GCA_035583055.1 Torymus tubicola
CGACCCGAAGTAATGTGCACAACAGTTCCGGGCCGGATCGGTGAGAGCCGTGGAAGCTACATCGTGGTTGTGTGCCCAGTGTAATGGAGGTGGGAGTTTAGTAGGTATTCTCCTTCCAGTCTCGCCGCCCTCCTCAAGGGCGGAAAGGCTGGAATGACCGAGCCCGACACACGGGGTATTGAGACCCGTATGCCTCCCCCAAGGTGCGTAAAACGCATTCTCCTACTCCACGGGTAAAAAAAAAATTATTATTATTATTATTATTATTATTTATTAGTGTACAATTCAAATGAATAAAATATTTGCATTAAGAATTGATATATTATAATATTCATATGTTATACCAAAATCCAAGGTCAGTTTGTTGTAACATGTGTTCGAAATTATCATGTCTGTTGGATATTATAAATATAAATAAAATTTAATAACTATCAACAATTATTTTCAAGTATTTGTTACTATTCAGTGTTTATAAATTTAAAAAAATGTAGGATTGTGGGCACAGTACAAATAGTTTTTTGGATGTTAAAACAGTTTGATTTGATTTTGACAGTTTCAAATAACTTTGAATGAGTTTTAAAATAAATTAATAATTTATAATTAATTAAACTAATCATAACAGTTATTGAGAATTTATAATTTCAACAAATGATATTTGAGAATTATATTTATGAATAATATCCTGAATGACATTGAAAAAAAAACTAATAATTTTGAATTAATTAACTATTAATAACTAATTAAGATTAGCAAGAACCGCAATCGTGCTAGAGCCCTCTCCTTTCTCTCCTTTTCCAAATCTATTTCCTTTTTATTTACTATATTCTCCTCTAGCGTTCGTAATACTATTTCTGTATCAATATACTATGAATCCAGAATTAACATCTTGACATAATAATTAACAGTATACATTTTCCGATGGAAATGAAAAATAAATATATAAATGTAAAAAAACGTATATAGATGTAAATAATAAGTGTATATAAAATTTCTAATTGGATCATTTTTTACATTTATATAAGTTTATTTATAAAAATTTATATTTACCCTAGGAAAAATCGAAAATGTAATAAATTGTTTTAATAAGTGTAGAAAAGTGTAAAAAAGTGTAAGTATAATAAAAATATAGTTTATTACTGAATTTCTGACATATTTTACATATTTTTATACTTATTTACACTTTGTTGCCTCTTTTTACACTTTGTTGCAGTTTTTATATATTCTTTTATGTTTTCTATACTTTCCTACACTTCATAAAATTTGTTTTTAATCATATACAAATCTATGTGTATAGAAAAATTGAAGAAAGTGTATGTTAATAAGTATTAAAAAACTGTAAGAAAATATTCATAAATATGAGAAAGTGTAAAAAATTGTAGAAGAATTTTTGAATTACGACCCTGTCGTAAATTATAAATGTTAATAACAGTGAATAACTGTTAAAAATTAGTTTAAATTATTTACTATTCTTAGTTGTCTCTATTTATATGCTATGACAAAATCAGAGTACAGTTGTAGCATGGGTTAATAATTCGTAATTAACATTGTGCTTTTGCTAGAGCTCTTTCCACTGTTTTCTTTTCAAAAACTATTTGCTTTTTATTTTTCATGCTTCTCTATCGGCCGTATTCGAGATCTATCTGCCTTTATTTTGATGTTACAATGAAATTTGTTGTACTATGTATCCAGAATTAACATTTTAATCGAATTATTAACAGTATGCATTAACAAATACATTTATGTTATAATTAACATTACACAATTATTTTAGTCGACAGAAGAGAAAACAGTTACATTGTAGGCGTGCAAAGCGCGCCTAACATTGTAGTAATTTATAATTGATTAATATATAACGTTATTTGCTAATTTTATTGGGCATAATTAATGAAATGAAAATTACAAAGCAGTTTCCGCGAAAAAGTTTAAAAATGGAAATAATGAGTTTTTATAATTTTGTTTTGTAAAACTAATTAGGTTTAAGGAATTTTTAATTTTTCTAATTGTAAAATAGTGGAATTGCCGGAATAAATTTGTTGGATATAATTGTATATAAATATATAATCTTGACTATATACTAATGTGTACTAGTTGTAATACATACATACATGACCCCCACTACACTTTGTTTATGTGTACAGTAGCGGAAGGTGAGAGCGAGTTACTGTGCGATGTACTCGCTCTCTTGCCGTTCGGACCTAAATGTAAACAGACGTACAGACTACGGCTATTATAGCCACTTTTAATAAATATTGTCTAATACTATCTTATAAATTATTATTTATCCACACCTCATTTATCCAACAAAATTAAAAAGGATATCTGCTTCTTTTTAATTCGCAACATTGTCTATTACAACATTTTTAATATTTCTAAAAATAAAGAAAATTATAGAATAGAATAAAACAATTTTTCAATTATTATACTTTGAAAAAAAAATTGTTTGCGGGATTCAAACCCGAGCAAGCAAAACAACAAGCAAGTGCAGCCACATGCCTTAGCTTGCGCAGCTGCCGCTGCGACGCTTCAAAAGTAATCGGAGATCGTTTACGATCATTATCCCCCCTTCGGGATTTGGCTTTTGATATTAAGCTTAGATTTTAATTTTGGTTTTACGTATTTCTAAATAATTATATTTAATATAATTTATCTGTTAATTAATAAAATTGTTGTTTTATGCATAATTAATTAACAATATAAAAGTATGCATCTTGTACTCGACCTCTCTCTGTTTGTACGTGCGCGCAATCCGAGTAGCGTATCGGCGCATCTCGCTACTGCCCAGGCGCAGAGGCGCTGTATACCTTCGGTACAGCACCCGACAAACCAAGTTTGGCCGGCAAGTCGCGTGTACCTGCGCTTGCCCCGCTGCTGCCGCGTAGCTCGGATTTTGCTCAAAATTTGAAGCTATAATATGAAGAATACTAGAATATTAAACCCTAACGTTTTGATAATCTTGAGTTATCAACAGGTTTAGCTGTATTTGAAATAGATATTGAAAAAAATACTATGTTTTATTTCTATATTGGTTTAGCTAAAAAATTCTTATATACAATTATAAAAAAAATAAATAAAACTAGATATTGTAAGCTTTACCTGGCTTTTTTAAGAATTAAAAAATATTAAATATATCCGAAGTTATGATAGTTTAAAGTTAAGCAAAAAGAAGTCATCCATAAATTGGCAGGATAGAAAGTACTGTCAAAATAGAATACTTAATTTATATTAGCTTAGAAAAGTCTACAAGAATTTGTTATAGTGTATCTAATATGCTTTGTCAGATTTGATAAGGCAACGATTTTTAAAAATGATTTTTATTTATAAAAGCAGATGAAATTCTATAAAATATGAAATAATTGTAGACCAGTGTACCTATAGAATTCTATGAAAGGTCATTGCACTCGTATTAAAATTCACAATCAAATAACGGTAGATTCAGATAAAAAATACTGTTAAATTTTAATCTATAAAGTAAATAAAGTATATATTTGAAAAAATGTGGATGTTTTTTTATAAAAAACGATTATGCATGTATAGAAGGAAGTATCCAGATAGAATTCTATAAACTTTATTTCTAAATAAAGTCTATTCCCGTTAACCTCATATCGTCGTTCTGGATTAGAAGCGAGCTATCTCCCGATCAACTCGGCGTCCGCTTCAAAAAAAGGTCAAGTCGGCGTCTGCTTCAAAAAAGAGCCATCTCACACACGATTTTTTTTCTTGAAATTTAGGTTGGCAACATCATTGAATGGGAAAATGTATCAGACATAAAAAATTAGATGAGAAAGTTTTCGCATATTAATCGCATATTAATATATTTATAAACTGTACATTGATTATAAAATATGTTTATAAAACAGAGCTATTGCGTGAATCAGCGGTTTTTCATTTTCATTTTTAATACTTCGCGCAGTTCATCTCGCGCAGCCTTGAGTGCGAACTTGGCGCCACTACTGCCACGGCTATATCCCACGCACGTAGCTGGTCCCTTACCTGCGACCTACTTTGCCGATTGCTACCAACTTACCGTGCAGGTATATCTTCTTATTGTAAAAGGCGGTGGCAGTTCTTGAATTTTTAGATTTTTAGATTTTTAAATTTTTAAATTTTTAAATTTTTATATTGCAGTTAAAGTAGTAAGCAGTATTGTATTTTAATAGTCTTAAGTAATTTATTAACAAGCAGTATTTTTAAAAATTTTAAGATACCCTAAAGTATTTATCATCTGTTCAGCGCTACTTTTATCTCATCTTCACTCATTTTTCATCTAATTTTTCACAGCATTTTCTCATCTCATCTCACTTTCTTTTTCATTGAGCTCAGATCCTTTGACTACTGACCCCCGAGATGGGCAAGATTTATGGTGGCTGCAACAAAGTCATTAAAACTAAGATTATTTCTTGTGACCACTGTGCAAGGAATTATCATCCCGGCTGTACTGTTCTAAAAACAGTTCGGAACTCCCTGAACAAAACCATCAATGCTTGTCGCAGTTGTCTGTCTGTGGCAAATGTTCATAGCCAGAAGAGAGAGTCTATCAGTGAAAATGACTCTTCTGATCATTCCAACAGCAACAACGCATCTTCGGAATCACCTTCTGCCTTTTGCAAAAGTTTACAGCCCCCGTCCAGTGATCCTCTACACCAGATACTGGACAAACTCACCAAACTAGAGCCTCTCGACAAGCGTTTTACTGAAATACAAGCTTCATTTGACACGCGATTTACCGACTTGCAGTCGTCTTTTGCCACGCGGTTCACTGAAGTCAAGATTTTCGATGTTGGAAGGTGTGATCACATCAGTCCTTACAGGCGTGAGCTGGGCTGGTTAACCACCGCGGCCCGTAGGCAATACTTTGCAGCAAATTTACTACGCCGCTTCTTTAACACGGCATTACCGCCCTACTTATTAGCCTTTTTCAATTTTCATGTTGCTACTCGCACGGTCAGGGGTGACATGGCACCCCTAGACATACCAAGCTTTAGTTCCGAGACCTTGAAAAAATCATTTCACGTTAGTTCTGCCTACCTATCGAACTCACTACGACTTCATCAACGCACAATCACATATGTACCGCTTTTTAAAACACATCTCCATCGCCATCTTTTTCAATCTGAATAATCTTACACTGCGACACAACTGCGGCACAACTGCGATACAACTGCGACAACATCGACCTATTTTCGAACCATAGTTGTGAACCTGCGATAATGTCATATTAAATTTTAGACTATACTTGGTAATCTGTGATAATATTAACATAATTTCTAATTCTTCTAGTCTACGTATACTTAAAATATTTTGTCTAGTCCTCTTATATTTACATTAGCGCATATTATATTACATTATATTATATCACTCTCCAATTCAGTTATTATATAAACCAAAAATCTTCATTATTCTGTAATTTCGTAAATTATATAAAACATTTCTGTAAATTTAATCTGTAAATCTTTGTACAACATAATGTACAGCAATAAAAACAATGTAATCTAATATAATCTAATTTAATTCTTCGCCATCCGCCTCATGTACACCGGCCGTAGACAGCACGCAGTCTGCGAATTTAGTCTATGTAAATAGCAATCCAATGCGATCCTGACATCTGATGTATCTAAATTGGTTACCATAACCACAGGAGGACTTAACTTTTTTGAAATGTGGTCTGCAGCATACACACCTATCGTATTTGCTCTTAGTGCACGTATCGCATGCATTATCCTTCTTGTGTCCATCTTGTAATTGATTTACAAAGTTTTCGCTGGGAATGTTCTCTGTGAATACTATATCGATGTCTTCATCGTCGTCAGCGTCGGTGTCGGATGCGATAGCGTTGTTGTTCTTGTTTTCTTTTTCCTTGACTGCTTCATCTACTCCACCACCTTCATCAAAGCGAAGATTTACCTTTCTACGGTCGTTTTGATACTGACCAAGAGCTGCATAAAACCGCTCGCGTTGTATGGTTTCATTTGCTTCACGCCACTCTTCGAGAATTATACAGTACATACATTTTCTTAGTAAGTTAGCTTTGAAAAGGATTATATAGGTATTAGGAAAAAGAGCTTCTAATTTACTAAAAGATGGCGACTTCCACTCTTCGAGGTTTATAACACACCTTCCAAGTATGGTCTCGAGAAACCTTCGTTTTTCGTCCCCGCGCACGTAGATATTTTTCGCGTTTTTGACAACTCTGTAGAGGTGATGACGCAAGCATCGCAAAGATACTTCACCTTCGAACCATTGTATTCCGTCTACGTGAACTGTACAGTAACTGTTTGTCTTTTTCACGCTGCTATCCAATGGCCAACTATCAGCTCTTGCAGAGCAATCACAGCTACTTCCTTTCGCAAAAAATTTCTGTTAATGTCGCGAAAACCTTGTATGTCGATAACGAAATCCATGATTGAAAGAGTGAGTGTGTTGCGATGTAAAAGACCGATGACAAACTGATCCTCGGACGTCGACATTTCATTTCATTTCTGATATACTCTTATCCGTGCCACTTTTGTTTTTCCTTATATTTTACGCGCTAAAATCAGTTAGAATCTACCTGCTCGAATCAATTTCCAATAAGTTATCGTATTCTGCATATATGATACAATTTATGGTAGTAGTAAGATCGGTTTCGAATCGCACTTCTACGCACACGCTTCCCGACCACACGAGGTTCCAGTGGGTAGCACAATGAGCTGACAAATCTAGTGTTAGGTCAAAAGCTGTGAAAAAATTTCTTCGAGCGTAATTGTAACGATTGATGCCGTTGCCTTCGTTGAGAAAGTGTATACCTGTACCCGAAAGCAGCGTATGATAAGCATCTATGTAGAGATTACTATCGCCTGTAAAGCGAGGATGTAACGGTTTGCTTGGAATTTGAACACCATCGACATACAAAGAAAGATAATTTATCGAAAAGTGTTGAAAATTGAACGAGTTGAATTTACGATTTCCATTAAACGCTTTGTTGTCAACGAAATCTATAATTATTCTTTTAGGCAGCTGTCCTAGAATAACAATGTCGAGAGTATCTCCTAGTACTTGGATGTAGTTTTAGCTAAGGCATTTGCATGACCCAGTAAAACACCTGGACTTATCTTTACTCTACGTACGATGAGAGTTGCTTATTTAATTTTGACACTTCATTTACCATTGTCGAACGTATCCATTAAGCAAAATGCATCTTTGCTGCGTACGAGGCGTATTCTCATTTCTACACCATTGACAAGCATTTTTTCTTGATTAAACACGTTGCAGTGCAAAAGACCAATCATATCCACGGCTTTCCCTCCAAGGATGAAGTGTTGTCGGAATAGGGCTCCTTAGGTGCTTCGACATTTTCAGGCGTATCATCGTACCATTGCGTCGTAGTTAAATGCGAATCTTTAGCTGCCGGAGAATAATTTAACTGTGATTCGATATAAGCTCTGTAGAGCTAGGCCTAGTTGGGGGGTGAAACTAGTTTCTGATTGATAAAAACGTCAACTTGATTAAAAAACGAATGCAGAAAATTGTTGACTGGAGCAACTTTTAAGTTTTCCGCTTCGCCGTCTATTGGTTCAATCTTTGCTTGAATGTAGAGCATCGCGTGTACGAGGTCTATGTAGTATTCGCTACCACTTGGTATCACAAACTCTATAAGTGCATCTCCTTCGTCGCTGAGCGATGACACGGGTTTGTAGTGTAAAAGATTGCCACTCTCTATTGAAGTTTGAGTCGCCGGAGGAGAAAAAATGTCCAATTCACTGGACATGCACTCTGCTGAATGTTAATGTAAGAACGCCATTTTGGCCCGAAGATGTCGTTAATATTTCTAAAAGTCGGCTTCTTCTTCTTCTTTTTCTTCTTGTTGACACTGCCACCGCTTTTTTTCTTACAGTTATTTCTCCCTTATTTTTTTCTTTTTCTTGATGTCGGAGATGCGAACTAAGCCGCTTGTCTTTCTCAACTGAGGATTTCGCCTGTGTGCTCGCATCTTATAACCCGAGACTTTCATCATCTCAGATATTTTTTCGGCTACTTTCCTTTTCAATTTTTTTCCAGATTCTTTTCCTCTAATCTTTACTGTTTCTTTAAAATTGACACCGTTACTCGCCACGTCATCCAAAACATTTAATTCTGCTCGTATACTTTCTTTTCCTACTCCACGCGATATGTAAGGCAGCATTTTCCGAAATAATCCACCCAACCATGTCCCCACTCCTCGACCTTTTTGAAAAGTCGAGCCGGCGAAAACACTTTTAACCCCACCCAACCCCCGACTTGCTCGTCGTAGTATTGAATATAGTAACTCATATTGAATATATTTTTAGCGGTTGCGTTTGAAATCTAACGTAAGCTTCAACGTTCCATACTCGAATGGTACAGGCTGACCGTGTTAATCTCTTATATCGATCACTATATTGTGGAAATAGTGATAGAGTAATGGAATGTAATGTATCGGAGCAAAATGCTGCACATAATTACAACCAAATTTATAATTTGAATCCGTGACTGAAACTATTCGCAGGAGAGATGCTTGAGTGTCACCGACGGTGTATGGCTCACAAATGTCCGTGTAAACGTACATTTAATCAGGGATAGCGTGAGACAACGAAGTAGGGCGAGTATCCATAATGCTTCTAGTGCCATTGTTCACGCTCGTGAACATGCCCTCGATCACAGGATTTTCAAAACCGAAAATACGACAGATTTTATTATTGAATTCCGTCACATGGGTGAGAGGTGTTTTGTTTCTCTCACTCTCATGCGAATAATTTTATATTATGTGAGAGTAATAAGGACAAAACACCTGTATATGGCATCACTACCGGGTGGTACAAATTCGTATGTGTGTGCGTGTTGTCGTCGGGAGTCGCGGTTAGTATTTTTGAACTCGCGAGAGTTACAGCCGGTGTTGTAGCTGTAGCCATAGATTAGTAGTTTTCCTTGCTCCCCTCTGCGAGCTAGCCGGCGATTAAGAATTTGGTGTAAGTGATGTATGCACCTGGATTGTTGTACCCCTATTTTTGATTATAGATTTAATAAATAAAGATTGTTGTGTGCGTGTACAATTTACGAGTTCCGAGTGTACGATTTGATTTATTTGAGCACCTCCGATTTTTCCCTCTCCATGAACCGCTGCTTTGCCCTGATCTCCAGCAAAGTGTGACAACTTCTTGAGCCTTAACATTATTGGTGTAGTAGTTAGTTTAGTTGATAAATGATTGGGATGTTCAATCAATCTTTTATTATTCCTATTGAAGTGGATTAAGATCTCTTTCTTAACTGTTCGGCACCGCCTATACTCTACACATTCACACTTTACACAGGGAGGTTATTCTACACGGGTATACTCTACACAGATTTTCTCTACACGCACACACTCTACACAAGCTTTTTGGGGGAAAATTCTAAGTGAGCATACTCTGCACAACTTTTCTCTACACGTACACACTCTACACAAGCTTTTTGGTAAAGATTTCGAAGTGACCGTACTCAACACAATTATTTATTCTTTTTCCTTCATCAAATATTCTCATAATAGTACATTCTCATAGTCACATCTCGCTGCGCTCGGGCCCTAATGTTACGCCGTCCAATAATGGGCTGCTTAAGGCACATGTATTGTAATATACTATTATGAGAACATTCGATGAAGGAAAAAGAATAAATAATCGTGTAGAGTACGGTCACTCCGAAATCTTTACCAAAAAGCTTATGTGCCGGACATATTCGTAAAGAAAATAACTGTGTAGAGTATGTTCACTTAGAAATTTCCCCCAAAAAGCTTGTGTAGAGTGTGTGCGTGTAGAGAAAAGTTGTGTAGAGTATGCTCCTTTAAAATTTTTCACCTAAAAGCTTGTGTAGAGTGAGTGCGTGTAGAGAAAATCTGTGTAGAGTAAGCCCGTGTAGAATAACCTCCCTGTGTAGAGTGTAAATGTGTAGAGTATTGGCGGTGTCAACTGTTCGTATTCCTAAGTCATTTCTGATAATCTCATTAGAGACAAACCAAGGTGCATTAACAATATTACTCAAAGTTTTAAACTGAAACCTTTCAATAATTTCAATATTTGAATTAGCTGAAGTTCCCAAGAGTTGGATTCCATATGTCCATATTGGAGATTTTTCATGTCAAATGCCCCAGCGCGGCGCGCAAGCTTCAAATCATTCTATTTCTAACTCGATAATAAAAGTATACGATACTAAAACGCACTTAAAAAAAATTTAATGATAAGCCTATCCAACGTACTTTTTCCTCAGCTTTCCAATAGTGTAGGCAGTTTCTACAAAAATTTTCATTTTCACTTTCAAAAAGTACAAAATGTCTTATATCTCAAAAAGTATATTTCTAATATTTTATTTTACCCTCTAGGTTGAAAGCTGAGAATTTTTTACATAGGAAATGGTTTTTTTTCATAATTTGCTCAGGATGTTTTCTGAGAGAAATAGAATGCGAAAGAGTAGGCGTAACACCATTATAGCGCACCGGACACCAGGCAAGTCAGGCGTCAAGGCGGATAGAGTCAGCGAACCGTATTTCGCGCAGAAATAGCTATGTTGTGCATTAAAAATGTGCTTGAACTGTCAAAGTCGGGACTCTAGAAAAGTCCCAGAAATAGCCGTTATATACCGAAATTTAGTTCTGGGACGTCCCAGAAATAACGTCGAGTTACAGAAATAACATCAATATACAGGGTGATGTTCCTAGAAATAAGCGATATAGGTACGTATATATATATATATATATATATATATATGGACAGTTCTCAGGTGAATCGAGAGGTCAAAATCTTTTTTTCTTTTAAAATCACCTAAATCGCTTCGTAACGATCCCATATGTTACCCTGAATTTTTTCAGATTTTTTCACTTCTAGTTTTTTAGTGGCAGAGGGTCAAAGTTGGTGATTTTAGCATTTTCTG
>JAWWEQ010050883.1:0-10892 GCA_035583055.1 Torymus tubicola
AGATTAAAGGCTATTTACTCAAAACATCATTTTTAAAACTTTGGCGTAGACTTTCTCAGGCACAACTGGATGGATTTCCATGGGGTAAAGCTTAAAATACTTGTTTTACATTGAACTCTGTGCCACAACTCCAGTTTTTGGAAATTTTGTCTCTAAGTATCTTTTTTAATGCAAAAAACCATAAAAACTCAAAAAATTAACAAAAAAAAGTGGTTTTTGCATTAAAAAATACTTAAAGACAAAATTTCCAAAAACTGGAGCTTCGGCGCAGAACTGAGTGTAAAACAAGTATTTTAAGCTTTACCCCATCAAAATCCACTAAGTGATGCCCTGAGAAAGTCTACGCCAAACTTTATTTTTTGAAAAAATCATAGCTCTTATTAAAATGGGCTTAGAGATCTAGTTTTTATTTCTTTTAATAATAATTAGTTATATTTATAATTTTTATGTTTTTTATGTTTATTAATATTTTAAATTGTTTTTTCAGGTCATTTTTTAAAGAAAATGGGACCCCCTCAAGAAAATTAGTAAGGTTTAAAACGCAAATTTTATTGGTTTTTTGAAAAAACGAATTACTTATTCATATTTTATGTTCTTGTATTTAACTGGAATTTTTCAGATAAAAATATTTAGATATATGTTTAAAAATGATGGGGAAATTTCTGAATAGTCCAGCTAGCAATGTGGTTTTAACTTTCACGTTCTCTTATACTTTTTTCAGAAATTTGTTTTTAGGGGAAAAAAATTCAATCGGTTTGATGATTTAATATATTATTAATTCTATCTGAGAGTGTACAAAAAAAATTTTTTTTTTTAATCTTTTGTTATAGTTTTCGACTCAAAGCAAAGTTAGGTGGCTTGCCCCAGCGATTTTGCCGCTTGAGGGAAACGAAAGAATCAAAAAGATTATTATTCTGTAAGCTTGTCATTCTGGTTGGAACTAGTATTAAACAATTTTGTCGAAAAATAACAAAATTATAGACTTCGAAAAAAAGTAACTTTTTTTAACGAAAATAGGGCTGTAAAGTGGAAAGTTAGGTGTGAAAAAAAGATCCTAGTTCCTGCGAGAGCTGTCGATGAGTAGAATAACATATCCAAATTTCAGCCCATTCAGTTGGATAGAAAATTTTTTATGACCCGAGCCGACCGTAAAATCGTTGTTTCGAGAAAAACGCTTTTAAAGTATTAACAACAGATTTATCATTAAAAATTATACTTACATTAATTGTCTATCCCTGATGCGTACAATAAACTTCAACTTCTTCATAAGCCTCATTTTTAGCCACTTTTTCTGATCTGCTCGCTCTGGCAATTTTAAAAGTATAAACTGCGTTCTTCTCCGCCTTCGAAATTCGAGAGCTGTTGTACTGATTAGCGTAAGCCATAGTGTACGGCACAATTGTGACTCCCATGGTCTCCATGATTTTCAACACGGGTAAAAATCCTTCATTGGTCCAATTGGTGTTATAGCCTACAAAAATGTGTTTGGGTGCTAAACTCCACACGCAAGTGTTGAAAGCCTCGTCGTTGCTCTGCATGTTACTGCCTAAGCATCTTTTCAAAAGATCATTCGATGGAAGTCCTTCATAAATAAGCTTCAAAATATTCGCAGTAGTCTCATCAAAAGCAGGCGGATAAACAAACGTATGTATTTTATTTTCGGCTTTGCATTTTTGATAATTACACCATGAATCCAGACTCTCAGGGCAAAGGGAATGCTGCGGATTTTCATCCGTGGAAATCAAATGATAGTATGTTGCCTACACAGCCTTCTTCATTTCTTTAACTGAATTTTCGTTTTTCATAATTGCTAACCTATAATAAACACCATCTCCAGGACTTCTGGTATTGCGTGGGCGGAACGCTCTGGCCTTCATCTCAATTCAGGGAAGACTAAAGCGACATTTTTTGGTTCTAAACGCAAGGTAAATACTTTGAACGCAATGGGTCTTCCAGGTAATGATATGCAGCACGGGGAGTTCATCCCATTCAGTGGCGAAGTCGTGAGTCTCGGTGTTACGCTAGACAGTAAACTTACATCGAGACCGAATGTTAAACAAATAGCGAATAAAGTCAGCAAGGCCCTGTATAGTCTGCGGTTTATCAGGCCGTGTACGTCCGAGGCTCTACTCATAAGGTTGATCCAAACTGTAGTCCAACCTCATTTGGACTCCTGCTCGGTAGTGTATCTCGACATGACAGATGAACAAGGAATTAGAATTCAGAGATTAAGTAGAGTGATGTTTAGCTCAAGCTTAGGGCTCACGTTCGATTCCCCGTCAGCGCAAATTTTTCAGAGGCATTCTCTCAAAAATGTTTTTCGGATTTTTTCGGTGGCGAAGAGCGAGCCTGGTGCCCGGGGTTGGTGTCTGAAGCTCCCGTATGCACCTAATCTGTGGATCGGATCGACTAAGTATAATGATTGCGCTGGATGCATGAGTACCGAAAGGCCGATTCCACTGCGGGTTTTGCTTGAGAGATACGCCCAATTTATAAGGTACAGGTCTGTAGCGGTGGTTCGATCGGTAAGACTGGGGTTAATTACTCGTCAAGTTTGAGTCCCAGATATTCACCGATTGATACAAACACCACTGTTTCACACATGTGCTTTGTTTACGAACACATCACAGACCTTCGTGTCGATTAGCACCGTAAGGGAGCAGAAACAGGGCGAAGTTAAATAACAAAAAGATATTAAGTAATTCATGTGTGAGGTTTATTTTTGGTGTTAGGAAGGATCAGCACATTACCTCCTACATGAAACGCCTGGGCTGGCTCCATGCGGACTCCCGTCGCTCATACTTTGCAGCCATTCTCATGTATAAAATTACCAGGTTGTGGGAGTCTAGTTATCTAACTACTTTCTTCGCAGAACAAGCCGAGGCCTACTAGTAGGGGGCCGAAACTGGAACTAAAAATCCCGCCTGTTACATCGGTTACCGATGATCCTTCTTTCCAAATGCAGAGTGCGCGACTTTGAAACTCCCTTCCATCCTCTCTGCGCCACTCATCATCTTTAGCCGCATTTAAGGGAGCTATGCGAATGCACCTCGTTGATCTTGATTCGTAATGCTCCTTTACGGTGGGGACGAGTTGTCAGTATCTGACTTTTGAATATTATTTGTTCACATGTGTGAAACAGTGGTGCTTGTATGAATCGGTGAAGATCTGAGACTCAAGCCCGGCTTGACGAGTAATTAAGTTTTACAGATCGAACCACCGCTACAGACCTCTACCTTATAGGTTGGGCGAATCTCCCGAGCAAAAAATCCGCAGTGGAATCGGTCTTTCGGTACTCATGCGCTCAGTGCAATCATTGTACTTAATCGATCCGACCCACAGATCAGGTGCATACGGGAGCTTCAGCCACCAACCCATGGCACCAGGTTCGCTCTTCGCCATAAAAAAAATTCGGAAAACATTTTTGAAAAAATTTACGCTGACAGGGAATTGAACGTGAGCCCTAAGCGATGTTTGTTTTAGGAAGCAAGCGCCTTGCCGCCTAAGCCAAACACCGCTCTTTTTGAATATTATTTATGTATAGCTTATATAATATAGTTAAAGATAGGTAGATCGTTGACGAATCCCTATGATTGAAAAATAACTGTGATATTATTGTTGTGATAACTATAGTAAGTAAGCTGTGATGTTTTTTATTTTATTTGTATTATGACTATTTCTTTATTATTAGAACTTTTATTTTAGATCCTTATTAGACTTTGAACTGCGCTAAATTTTATAAATATATTGTACAACGAAGATCTTATGTAATGATTAGTCTCTTGACTGACTGGACTGAACAGACGTATTTATGTTTAGCTATCAAGTAAACTCTGTGGCAGAGTCGTTTAAAATTCAAACTCTGATAATGGAAACCGTTGAAGTAAATTCTTTAAAAAAAAACATAAATACACATGATTATGGGAGGTAAGGAGCCGCCCGATGCCTCTTTCACAAAAGTCTATAATTGTCACCCGCAAACTAAAGTAGGTGCAGATTTGTGCATATTATGTGAAAATGTTTTTCACACTAAAGAAATTGTTGCATGATATAATTCAGGATGCCCAGTGAAATTTATTAGCAACGTACTAATAATATGCAACGAGCATCCTTGTGTAGTCTTAACATCAAATTTACCATATGGAGCACTTACCAACGAAGCAAGGCAGCTTATTACGCAAATAAAACTATCAACAAAGGAACAAATAAAACAAGAAATTATTAGTGAAATAAATTTAGAAAAAGAAAAGGGCCTCGATGAAACTGTTTACGAAGATTATAGCGAAATAGAAGCTCTAAAAATTGAAATCATTTGCTAAAACAACTGAACAATAACCTTCAAGACAAAAACAGAATTTCAAACGAACTCCTTACCAATGAAGAAAAAGGTAAAAACCACAACATTAAGACTTTTGCTGAGATTACATCTAACCCGAAACCAAAGATTACAAGAGTGCAAAGACTGATTATAAAAAGAAAAAACGATAAGGATAACACAGAACTGAAAAAGACAGTACTTCAGCATCTAGCGCAAGACAAAACAATATACAAACTAAAAGTATAGTCTATCAAAACAAGGATACTAACAAGGGGAGCACCAGGAATGCGGGTCCTGGAATTGGCAGAAATTGTACAAGGCACTTTTTTACGACAAATAATGAGATTATTTTATGTCTAAAATGAACTATTTTTTATGAAAGTAGGTTTTTTTCTTTAGTGATAACTTAACGAATGTATGGGTTGTGTATATCAAAACTATCCTGACATGGGATTTTCTCCTTCGGAAATGGTGAAATGGTTTAAGCGACAGTGGGCTTATGGGTTTTGGGGCACGGCGAACACAATGGTGCAGTCAAAGTTGATGTAGCACAAAAAATAAAAAAGTTAGCAAAATCATTTTTCCAAAAAATTTTCCAGGTTGGGCTTTTATGTTCATTTCTGGAAGTTGATTAACTTTGGAGACCATAATGCTTTTACCCGACCTCAATATCGCAATAAATCAATTTTTAATTGAATATTAAAAATTGGCTTTTTCGGACGGACAGGCGAATTATCAGACGTTTGAGAAACATGGAATAAGGGATCGGAGTCGTTTGAATACGCAGACTCTCGCTAACAAGCGGCAACTTCATGACGGGGCGGGCGCTCTTGCCGTAATCATAACAATTACTTTCATCTTATGAAATGTTAACGAAATTTCATAAAATCTTTAAAGATGGCCTTGTAAAATGAATCAAATAATATTAATTATCACAGATATACAATTAAATAAAATACATGAAAGTGTGGGGTATGTGAGTTATGTACGGGACAATGTTTACAAATGCTGCCGGTTCACGCAAATCCCAACGGATGGCGCCTCTGCCGAATAGTTTGTGAGTTATACTATGGCCTTACCGTATTCACCGTAGAGGATAGAAATAGCTCATTGCTACAACGTAATATTGAAAATTAAGTCAAACGAAAGTCAAACGTGCTTTATTCATTGATTTTCAAGATTACTTTCACAGATTGCATTTTTATCTATGTAGTCATAATATTTACATATTTTTAATAATGTTTATAAAAAAATATAAAGAATATAACTTTAATAATGAATAGTTACTACGAGAACGGTATGCATTTTTGACGAGTGATTCATGCCCACTTTTTAAATTAATAAGTAGAGGTATAGTGGATGTTAAAACTGTCTCGCATTATATTGTATACGCTAAAATGCACGACTACGCGCGAAGGTCGAGACGGCGAGATCCACGTTTGACACTTCGAAGATAGCAATATGAAGTAGAAGCGCTAATAAATTTGGTGAAAAAGAAGCCTACGAAAAAGTGAATGTTTACTATATGCATCAGAGATCGCTGATTAGTACAAGTACGATGTTTCCAAGAAATATCTGTTAAATTTTAAACGCGTTTTTCTCAGAAAATTTTTTTTGATTGGTCATGCTCATTACAAAATATTTATTGAATAAAAAAATCTATTAAATATTTATCTGGTTGAAATTTTAATAGATTATTGTATTACCCTACTGGCTCTAGTCAAAAGCAGAATTATTTATTTATAACTATTATTTTTTAATTTATCGTCGTACTTTTAGCTATAAGAATACGATGTTTGGCTTTTCTTTAAGATCTGTCATTCTGTTCTTTATTAATAACATTTTTAAATTTGGATTAGTTTGTATAATAATGATTTTTTTATATTATTATTTTTTATTGATATTTTGATTTTTACATCATAATATATTAACTATGTATTATAAACATATTGTCTACATATTAGCGATACATCGGTGATATTTTTGTGATATATTCATGATGTATTGGTGATATATTAGCGATGTATGGGCTGTCACATTAGGATTATATAAAGTTAATAAGAAGATTATGGAAAGTTTATAGGGAGAATATTTGAAGTAAATATAAATGTAACAAAAACCAAGCAATTTTATAACATTAAAAAAACTAATATTTGATGACATTTCATGAAGTTAATTTAAACTTAAACTATAGTTTTCCTAATGTTAAAAAAAATACTTGGTATTTTGTTACATTTATATTTACTTCAAAGATACTTCTTATAAACTTCGCATAAACTTCTTATTAACTTTGTATAATTCTAACGTGAACTTTACTGAACTTCAAACTATAAACCCGAAAATTCAGCTCAATTTCATTTGACAAGTCGATATGAAATTCAGGTGACCTTCAACTAAATATTAAGTTCATATGAACATTTCAAAGGTTGGCTCGCGGTATGGCTCAAAGTATGCCTGCAACTAATGTTCAAAGCCCGCGTAAAAAAATTATGTTCATATGTACTGAATAAAAAGTTAAAATTCATATGAACTTTATATCGACTTGTCCTATGAAAGTGGTCTGTGTAAAATAATTTCCTGTGGCGAAAGTTTAGCTGAAGTTATACCACTCAAAAGTTTAACATTTGTTTGACTTAATTTGGGAAATGATAATCTCCCAAACATGATAAATTTAAACTAAGATCGCTTGGGAAAAGTTGGGCGAAACTTTAACTGAAGTTTCGCAAACGAATCAGTTCATTTGCAAAAATATCGGCAAACTTCTGCCATAGTTGGGATAAAGTTTGAAAATTCTCTCATGAAAGTTTCGATAAAGTTTCACCAAATAGAACGTTCGGAGAAGTTTGGCGAAACTTTAGCTAAACCTTAACGGGAGAATTTAGCAAACTTGACCTAAACTATGGCCAAACTTTGCCAAAAGTTTTGCAAATGAACTGTTTCTTTTGCGTAAGTCTAGATAAAGTAGCGCCAAATATTAACAACACACTTTATATATGTTTTTCAATATTTTTGCAAAACTTCCAACAAAGTTCGGCCATAATTTAGGTAAAGTTTGCTAAATTCTCCCCTTAACTCTTCTTCCCTACGAAAGAATTTTCAAACTTTATCCGAAACTTTGCCGTATGGCAAAACTTTGCCGTAATTTTTGCAAATGAACTGTTTCTTTTGCGAAAGTCTAGATAAAGTAGCGCCAAATATTCATAACACACTTTACATACGTTTCTCAAGGCTTTTACAAACTTCCGACAAAGTCTTACCGTAGTTCGAATAATATTTGAAAATTCTCACATGAAAGTTTAGATAAAGTTTCGCCAAACCTCGCCCAAACGTTTTGTTTGGCGATGCTTTATTTAAATTTTTATAAGAATTTTCAAAGGGCCTCCAATTTAGCAAGCTATTGTAGCACAATCCTTTCGTATAGTGCTCTACCGATTTAGGAGCATTGCTACATGAAGCATGAAAATGGATGTCTTGAAAAAAGTCTTCGCAACTACTGCTTTCCTTTCTGATGTTGTTGCTTCTGACTGCCTCAGATCAGAGATACCATATAGAGGTGTTTTGTTTTTATTACTCTCACATAATATAACATTATTGGCATGAAAGTGAGAGAAACAAAACACCTCTATCTGGCATCACTGCCCCAGCTCTCTTATAGTGTCCCGCTACTCAGAAAATCTGGAAATACTTAGATGAACTTCACCAATTGTCAATGCATGTATCATTAACTGAGTCTTTACGAGACCATTGCTGTATTCAGACACTGCATTGACAACAGCCCTCTCTATCCTTTTCCTGGAGACAAATATTTCCTTCGGACACTTTCTCGAAATTGAAAATCTGTGGAGCGCTTCCAGATAATTTGTGCTACTTTCACTTCCATGGCCCCTGAAGATCCTGTGAAATTTATTTCACATTCTCCTGAAAAATTTTGGTTTGCTTCCCATTCAATAAATTCTTCAGAATTTGGCTGAAATAAAGCAGCAGCAATAGAGTAGTTTAAAGAAAACTTTGATAACAGTTCAAAGTCTACAACAAGTCCTGTGATAATGTCGATTACGATTCCAATGTCATGCAGTGACTAGTAGCCTCTTCTATGCCGTGTGCCATCATACGATACTGCAATATCACAATAACCACTACTTGATATAATATTGTGTGCTTCACGAACTTCCTCATGAGCAGTTTGAAGAACAATATTCTTGAAGCACTGGCTCCTTTATGTTGTACTTTCAGTAGCAAATGAAAGGCATTCGTCGATAAACACTCATATTCATGCTAGAACAAAGCCGCTCTAGGGCAGCAAAACCTAAACCAATAGAATTAATACCATTCACAATTCTACGGTTCACTAAATACAAGTAGACCGGGGCTTTGTTTCTATACGAGGGCTTGAATGACTCTCCAGCCACCGAACCACAAGACATACACTTTAATGTTATTTGTAAAGAGAGCCCAATCACATCAGAAAATTCTGCACAAAGTTTTTGCTCTCCCCACTCACTGCACTTAATGTTTTTAAAAAGTTTTGACCACTCTGAATTTCCTGTGCTGAAATCAACAGGTGGCTGTTCGACAGTTTGCTCCTTACTTGGCAGGGAGTGCAACACTTTTCTTCTGGACTTTTCTCTATTTAAAGTCAGCTGAGCCTTTCTCTTGAAAGATCGTCTTTTTTCTGAAGGCCAACATTTATTAATAAGATGCATTTTTGCAACTCTTCAAAATACTAAAAATACTCCAAAACACAGTAAAAATAGTAAAAAGGACAGTTTTAAGTGATTTTGAATTACCTGACATTTCTAAATACAAAGAAGAATATGATGATAAAACGGCGTTTTAAGATAAAAATAATATACTTAAGGTAGTATTCTATTTTTTAATTTTCAAAAAATTGATTTTTTTTTACATATTTCGAAAGTAAATATATTCAAAAATATTATACAAAACTTTAGAAAGATCCAAGCAGTCTAACTGTACTTTTCTACCCCACGAACACATCTACCTGAATGCGCTAATCCGACGCATATGTACTGTTCGGACTCCTGATGCAAGTATAAAAAAGCCCAAGCAAACAACATCAGTTGCAAACACCCTCCTGTCCTTGCTGCTGACATACAAGAGTGCTCAAGCCAATCTATGAAGATTTGACAAAGCAGTAGTTGCTTGAGATGCTTAGGTGGAAACTCAGAATAATAGCGAGCATTTCTACTCCACCGTTTCCTAAACTTACAACCTACCAAAGAGTTTTTTTCTTAAAATTCAAAATTGAATGAGAAAAATGAGACCCCAGAATTGAGTAGTAGCGTGGGTGTCACATCACCTTAAGCTCAATAAATACACCCTTAAAATACATTAAACAGTATATTAACATTTAATATATTAATACATTATCGCGCTCGAGCGACAAACCCGACTCGTGCGTGAATCACCAGCTTTGCGCACTAGTTGCGTATACTAGTTTTTGACTTATACTTAATCTGGTGTCTTACCGTGCAACACGCGAGAAGGTATCTCGCGCTTTTATTTCTTACCAGCGACTCGTACTCACCTGTAGTCACTGGTTTCGTGTGCCGGCTGCTCAGTTCACCACGATGCACTATTCTCCCTAGTGCAACGATCGCGGAGGCGGCAGGGAACGGGGAATGATTGGAATGCGAAATTACAACTCATCAAATTAAATATAAATAAAGATAGGTTAGGTTTAATAAGTTAAAAAGATAAAAATACAATATTGGTCAGTCTTAATTAACGATGCGTCAATTACTCACCATGTATGCGAGGTAATATACGCCGCACGTACATGATATTCTACATTGCGCACTTGCCGTACTACGCGCACTACGTACGGCAAGTGTAGTGAGAGATAGTCGCACTCGGTGTGCTATACACACACTAGAGTGAGAGAGAGAGGGAGAGCAGGCTCAGCGATATCTTGTCGTCTACGCATTCACTACGTGCACTAGCTGTTTACAAACCGCCAACAAGCTGAATTCAAATTCTTTCGACACAAGTTCTACATAAGTGTTTGATTAACTTATGTTTAGAACCTGCGCTTTTGCTACACTCAATCTCTCCACGCGTAACGCCTAACGGTTGCCGTTAGCCTGAATAACGGTTACGCGAAACTAACTCGCGGCGCGATAAAAGCATGCCCGCTTACCCTTGTCAAAATTAGGCTTTGTCGTAAACATCACTTCCTCAACTGTCCTCTACAAAGGCAGGATGACGAGCACACTTGATCGAAAATACGAGCGATGAATCATACGACAGGTGAAACAAGCCTGCCATATGCTCTTGTTATTCGTCGCGTCCTTCACACTACGAAAACGCGATGTTACACTATGCGAATTACATCTTCAATCTCAAGGTACTTCGCATGTACCCCTGAGGTTCAATCAGCGACACAACAACTCACAACATCGCGTTGTATTTCCGCAATCTCGCAAAGCCGACATTTCGCGCGCGTTGTCCGTCAACCGTCGACCGACAACAACAACAAGTCTGCTAGGTTCTCTCCCTAGACTTGCTAATAATGCTCTCGATACAGCTCTAATTCTGCATCGAGGCGCCATCTCTT
>JAWWEQ010050884.1:0-76815 GCA_035583055.1 Torymus tubicola
ATTTTAATAGCTGTGTTTGTTTTTTCGATCCATTCTTGGTTCCAGGTTTCAATTATCTTCTTTTGTGCTAAGTTTTTTAAATCTTCTGATTGTATTTCGTTTGTACTTATATTTAGATTTTCTATGAGTGATTTTATTTGGATGGCTAAGGGTTTCTGTTAACAGTTTGTCTGTTAACTATTTAACATAATTTTTTTCAGTTAGTTATTCGTTTTTATATGTTACTAATTTGTAGTTTATATATTAGATACAACGTTTGTTACATGAACAACAAATAGTAGTTTTTCTTTGTAACGGAAATTGTTAAATTGTAAAATTTAGTATCGGAACGTAGGCAAAGTTACGTTATACTTGTTGATAATAATCTATGCATTCCTTGCAGATATACTTTCCAATTTTGTATTTTGATATTTGTTTGGACACCAAATAAGATGAATCCTTAAATAGTTAAATATGTTTTACTTTGCCTGTTCCTTATCATCACCATGTTAATATGAGTTTACATGCTGTTATTTGAAACTATACCATTTTGAAATAATCACTATAAACTGTTTTTCAATATAAAATTATTAATTGTTATATTACTTTTCTTTTCGAATTTTAAAATATGTTTCAGTTCCATAAAAAAATGTATTTCAGTGAAATTGAATTAATTCTCGTAGGCTTCTATAACGATACTCTGCTAGCATTTCCACTTGAAACACGCATAGTCAAAATTTCGTATATTTACATATGCATGCTTATTTTGTATTTGTGCAGTAGACTGATGTATGAAATTCTTCACATTGGATTACATTTGCAAAAATTTCCTATAACAATTGATAATAACTGTTTTTCGGCTATTACCAACATCGCTGTAACTATTTAGTAACTGCCAAATCGAATAAAGTTGTTAAAAGAAAGAAAAAATTGCCGGAAAAACGTACTTTTAGCTGCTTCAATGCGCACAGAGTTTAACTAATTAGGTTCGAAATAATAATTAGATAGCAGGTAAAAAGCTGGATGTAGGTAACACACACACACAAAGCGGCAACATCTCGACCAACGTGTTTGCAAGGACGATCGCGGCAAGAAACGGGCAGGGGTATTCTATCTCTCTGTCTCCTTCTCTTCTCTTTCTCCTTTTTCCCTCTTCCCCCTGTCAACAGCAAGCGCGGCTGAGGCGGCTATAAATTATGGACCGCACCCACACGCCCGCGTGCTCGCGTCAACCTTCGCGAGTCATCGAAATTCTTGGGATGCGAAAGTTCTCTCCTTGCGCACACGAGAAGCTTTCAAAGAGTTTGCCCGACCGCGCGAAGAGCAGAGAAGCCTATAATATATAGCGAGAGCGTGGTAAGGAGAGTTCGAAGGTAAATAAAGATGAAAGGGACAGTAAAAAGGAAGGCGTTCAAAAACGGGGCAATAAGCGGCGCTCACGCGCGACTTTAAAGTGAGCCGGGAGGATCACATAAGTACGGTGGCAGTTTTCCGTGATTTCAAATCGCTCGATTATGCAGGCCTATCAAAAGAAAAGAAATTCGTTGGAGTTAAACTTTCGTTCATGCAAAAGCTGATTGTCACTGTCTCACACTCTCTCTTCCTCTCTCATCTCTCTCTTTCGCTGGCTCACTCGCTATCTCACTCACCCTTTCCGACTTTTGGCTTTGTTTCCGCGCACAACGAGAGGGAAGGCGAGAGATAGGAATTAATGGCTCTAAGCTGGTGCTTAAATATTTAGTTTACTCGTACTAGAGTGCGTGACTTGGAACGCCCACGCGTACTCGGCGTGAATTATCCAGCGCGATGATTCAAGTAAACGTAACGTAATTACTAATGAATACGCGACTTGAATGTACAAAATTAATCTTCATCTAGCTTGGAAAATCGTTGTTATTATTAAATATTCTATAAGGATGCAGTCTTGTATTAATAAGCTTAAATTTCATTCATAATTTATTTAAAAGAAATTCAAACGATTTTTCTAAAGCGATAAATTAAGGTGAAAATAATAAACTGGTTATTTAATGAAGAGTTTTATTTATCGTTTTATTATTAATATTTTAAATATTCTATTTAATAACCAATACCACAGTGTGTATTATTATTGCATGAAACATAAAATTATGAGAATTTATATGATTTATTTCATAATAATTATTTTTGTATTATTTTTCTGCCACTATTATTATTTAACAATACAAGATTATAGACTGGCTTATATGCGCTCTAAGAATCACACTATGTATACTGCGCGCAACGGTTGCCTCGAGCATTACATCTTTGCACTCTATTTGCATTGTATTTGTAGCCAAGGTGACTAGATGATTTTAAGTAATTATAAAAAAGTTAAATATACATAGACACAGATGTACTCACAAACATTATTTAAAAATCGCATTCGTGCGGTCCACGGTATTGGATATAGCTGCGTCAAAAACCTTTCATCGTTTATATCTTGTAAAACTATAGAATGTGGTTAAATAATGATAATCTGATGAAAAATTTTACAAATACAAAAGTCTTGAAAATTATAAAATATGGTTAGATAACTATAAAAACTAGTTAAATAATGATACTAGTAACGTTTCTAAATACAAAAATAATAATTGAACGTTTAGATTGGATACTTTGCTTAGTGCTTAAACATAATTAAAAGTATACGTGCAATGGCTCGGAGAAGTGTAAAAAATGAAGAATATGTATTTGTAGTAACGATTAACCGTATTTTCATATTTTGATTTAAACAAGATCAATTTATAATCCTCCCGCCAAACCAACTTCTGTAAATGAAACGCATCAAACTAAATGCGCGGTATTCATACATATATTATTGTCAATGCATCAATAAATATAATTAATGGATATTGTAATCAGTGTTTGTGTGTAAAACCTAAAAATCATTAATTATCTCCTATAATTTAAATTCGGCGCATAATCTGCCGGAAATTTAATTTTTAAAAGAACATCACTCATTTGAAAAATTTTCCGTTTTATATAAAATTATAGTAATTACTTTATTGAATGAGATTGTTATAATTATTACTCGATATAAGGTTTAAATCAATTTTTTATAAAATTTTAATATTCCCTTTTCCTCAAAGTCAATTAACAAGATATAAATCAGATTATCTTTTTTCTCTTTTATCTTTTTTAGGCCAGCTACAAGTGTCGAGTCTTAAAAATTCTTTTGTTAAATTTAATAGGCAATAAATAAAAGATTGCCTGGAGGATAGGATCGAATGGTGGACGAGTAATTCAATAACACCGCGTGCGTGCTCTTAGTTAATTATATGCAAATCCGATTTCGAGGTATGAATCAGTCGCGTTCGTGTCCGCTTGAGCACAGCCGAAAATACTAATTCACCATACCTTCCCATCCCCGCGTGAATTGACTTCGATAGGTTCGAATTTCGCGTACCCTGCATTCATCAACGCACGTCATATCAAAGGTACTCCCATCTCTCCCCACGTCTTGCATTAAGCATCAGATGAAATACTCAGTTAAGATGAAACGGCTTGGATAAAGTTTTAATTAATTAATCCGTCGTTGAAAGTTTTACTCGTGTTTCTTCAAAGCGCACACGTATACTCTATCGATGCAATTATTAACTTGAGAGCTATTATAGTTCTATCAGATGCTCATTTACCCGTTATACATTATTTTTTTGTGAATTTTTATTTTTTCCATTTTTAATTTTAAAAAACGTGCTGAATCAAGTTTGCTTGCTTTAGCTAAAACAAAATAATCAAAAAAAAAAAAAAATTAAAAGAATTGAAACGTGTATTGTATACGAATTAACGTTACAGATTTTTTCTTATTTTTAAATTGGAACAATCAGAATATTGATGTCAATAGTCATTTGTCTAACTGATTTTTCTTATCATAAATTATATAACTTAAATGTAGCCCAGTCACATCTTGACGATACAGTGTCAGTGACGAGTTACAACAATTTAGATTATGAGTTTAAAAAAAATTCTATCTTAATTTACCGGCAGTTTACTTTAATGTTTACCCACAGTTTATATATTTCATATAAATCTATATTGTTAGTTTTATTCAGGCATAGTCTGGTTGTTCGTTTTGTGATCGATTCGATTATAAGGACGTTTACGCTTAAGGAATAAAGTTCTTCTAGATGACGTCAAAAACATTGCATACTAAATTTCAAAGTCAAATTGCTTTATTATGTTTGAGTAATAGTGGATAACCAAGTCATTGATCTATCATTTTTACAAAAAGAGTCTTCATAACAGCAATCGTACACATTCATACGATTCTAGCAGTAAAAAAATAGGTCAAACCAACCACACCATTCGTGTCAATATTCGTTGCACCGATAATCCACTCTGCCCAATTCAAAACCAACTACACTAGTTTTTTTTTTAAAGAGAAACGAAGGTAAAAAAATACTGTCACCTGATAGAAAAAAGAATATGAGAGGGGTGAAGATGAAGGTAGAATATGAAAGAGAGAGAGAGAGAGCGATGGAGTTCGAGATTTGTCAATTTCATGTTTCGTTTGTTCGATTTCGAGAAGTGAGGCAGAGGATAAAAAATGTTAACACACTAGCCGCACATACACGTGCGTCGCAGGTGTGCTACATGCAGTTAGAAAATTGAAATTGATTTCTCGTGATTGGATTAATGGTACTCGTGCATACACATTTAGACCCACATGTGCGTTTCAGCGTAGAACACCTATAATACGAGTTTATTGGCTGCGATAACGCAACAGCTCTTCTCCATACATATTATTGTCAAGATATAAATATAACCAACTAAATAAATTAATCAATTGTTAATCTAAAATTTTCACTAGAGCGCAAATTAGAACACTTCAAATATTTATAATTATACAAAGCTTTGTTTTATTGTTATCTAGAATTTTTGTTTCTAACATTTTTGTATAAACCGAAATCCTGTGCGGCTATTGACACTTTTGTAGTAAAACATGATCCACATAAAAAGGTGTATTTTGATTTTTAGCAAGTGCATGAATTGAATTTATAAAAAAAAATAATGTTGTTATGTTATGTTTAAAAATCTATTTTACCTCAATTTACATACGCCACATGCATACACCATAAAAACACTATCGTGCCTAATTAAAAGAAAAGTAATATTTTCTTAAAGTTAGTAAACAAAAGTAAAGAAATAACTTTTATCTGATCATAATCTACGTAATGGATTGAGAGATCTGCCGATACACACCCATGCTCATGCGCGCACGCATACATTATAGAGTGATATTTTTTTAAATTAGGGTATTCCAGTGTGTGTTTACTTGAAAACATTTCTTTATCTTCAGGAAGCTTCCTCTTTCAACTACACCAGATTGTGTAAAAAATTGCAGCTATAATATAGAAAGAACAATTAGTATTTAGCGACCAAGTAGAAAAAGGGTTGTATAGTCAGACGTAAAAGAAGGAATACTACTAACCAAGTAGAAGAAGGACTGTATAGTTAGACATAAAGTTCGAAGCAATACCTTAATTAGTAATTTAATTTTTGTTTATATCGCTAACATCGAAGAATATTTGGAATAAAGGCGGAACACACCCACGTCTGATAACCCTCCAGAAGAGAGCTAGATGTTCAAATCCAAGTGTTTCGGAAGCACGCAAGGGTGTAATATATTACGTTTTTCGTGAGAACAATATTTTTTTATGTATGTGTAACCTTTCTCTTAAAATATTTTTATTACATTTATCTTTAACAAATTTTTATTAATTCATTATTAATGTTCGTAAAATCTATCATTTTGAATTTTTTTTTTTAATTGTAAAACAGTTGTAAGTCAAAATAAATTGGAATTTTCTTATATACGTTTATTTTTCATCAAACCTTGCATTTTATTTTTCTATTTTAGTTTTTGATTTTAATCATTGCTGCTCAATATCCTGTACTTTATGAACTCAAACGAGCAAAGCAGCTCGAAATCCCTTTCAAACATGATCTATATCAAACGACGCATATATATGTTCAGAGTTTTCCATGCATTTTATCTTACATTTAACGTGCACGACCGCACATGCACGAGAGTGAGAGAGAGAGGCATATACAGAGAGAGAGAGAGAGAAAGAGACATAGATAGAGGAAGATAGAGAGAAAAATGCATCGTCCGTTGCAAGAGTCGTGTAGTGCACGGAGTGGTTGACACGCGAGCCACATTAAGCTAATTGTGATTTACCGCTGAACGCGGCGCGCATATGCACACAGTCTCTGCATTAAAGTGCAGCGAACTACTATACTCGTATGCGCGTCGCGACGCGCTCCTGGCTTTCTCCGCATAGCAGCCGTTGGTCAACGCGAGCGTTTTGCTTACTCAGCACAAACAGGTATAGCCCTCGTAAGCTAGCTGGTTGGGTATCAAGAGTACAGGTTATTAAAAAATAGTGCAACTTCATTAACTTTGGTTTAGAACAAATGGAAGAAGGAAATTGTTCAGAAAACGAATATACACTTAATTCATCTTATAGATTTTTGTTAAAGTACTAAATCAAAATAAGTTAAACATCAGTAAATCATAAAGATAACTAATTAATATAAATTTTAATATCAAATTAATAAATAGTGCCATAAATATTGTGTATATCCGATTCCTGGTAAATCATCATACCTATAAAAAGATGTAATCTGTGATGCGCTAGGGAAAGTTTTTTTTTATATAACTTTTATATAATTCACTATGTCGTACTAGCCTATATTAATATAATATACTTATCAATTCTTTTGTACATTCAATATGAAAAATTATTATGATCGGTTTAAAAAACCAAAAATTAAAGTATAATAACAAAAAATTCTTGTGAGGACGTGGGATAGTTCCGATATCGTCTTAAGAAGCGATTTCACTGCATTTTAGCTTATGTAATTTAGTCGGGCGATATGTAAAAGTATAAGCATCAAATTATCATTTGAGCTCCAATGAACTTCCTAGGTAAAAACAATGCGTAGAGCGGTCTCAGAAGAACAAGAAATGGAACACACACACAATGGTATCTCCGAATATTTCCGAGTATTTTCAGTAGACCGAATGTACATGTAATAGAACTTCATAAACTATTATATGTTTAACTCTTAGTTAGCTACTAAAAAAAATCTCATATGAATTCAAATTTATCATTTCTTTATTTCATATTTGTCGTTTATTTAAAATTTTGATTAAAAAATTTCTAGTTATATTTTTACTTTTTATGCAATAGATCGACTATATTTTCTTACATTAACAAATTTAATTAATTATTAACGATTTCTTTCCAAACGATATTTTTCATTTCTAATGAATTTCTAAATCATTTTTTTGGGCATCCGTGTATATATTCCCGAATGTGCACATATATACTATACACCTTGATAAAGCAACACATCGTTCATGTGAACGTTGTTCCTGTGAAAATAATTGCCTTTTAATAACCGTACGTTATCAAAATTTGGTTTCTGAGATTTATTAATGGTCATGCAGAATGTTAATGTTAATGGAAACTGTCTTACTTAAATTATAAAATATAATAAAGAAAATCCTTTGGTATATATATTATAATAATTTAATTCAAAGAATGAAAACTTTGTTTTCGATCTTTTCTCCTGTTAATATTTAATTTGATTGTTTTACGTATATTACCATTGCATAGATCTTAATGTATACTCAAATCTCTAAGTAATTTATGAGGTGGTAAGTCTTCAGTAGTATTATTTAATGATTCCATTGGAATAGTAAGATAAAGGCACCACCTATACTCTACACATTCACACTCTACACAGAGAGGTTATTCTACAAAGATCAAAAAGAACATACTCTACACCGTCATTCTCTACACCGACACACTTTACACAAGCTTGTCGGTGAAAATTTCGAAAGGAGCATATTATACACAGGCATATTTTTCACGAATATATTTTCACATACCTGAGCTTTTTGTGATAATTTCTAAGGGAGTATACTCGATACAAATATTTTATACATAAACTTATTCTATACAGTTATTTCCTTTATAAATTATACTCATAAATTACTTTAATTAATCAGTAGCCTTAAGCAACAAGTATCAAAGTCTTATTGCTTAATTACTTATTTTACGGCAAAAACAATCTTTGTAATCAAAACATTAATATAGTTGCAATAAAATAAAAACAATTATTATAATGAATAAATACTACAATAAGTGATTAGAAATAAATATTAATTTCTCGGAAAGTAGAATGAATCATTTCATTTTTTTCGTACCTTACAGTATAATAGATATAGTAAAATGAATGCTTCATATCAAAATCTGAAAATATACGAATAAATAATATAAATGCTTATAGATAATGTCATTGTAGCGTAAATTAATACGAAAAAAATAAATTATGAAGATATTCTATAAAGAAAATAATTGCGCCGAATAAGTTCATATTATGAAATAATTGTATCGAGTATACTCCCTTAGAAATTATCACAAAAAGCTCAGGTATGTGTAAAATATATTCGTGAAAAATATGTCTGTGTAGAATATGTTTCTTTCGAAATTTTCACCGACAAGCTTGTGTAAAGTGTGTCGGTGTAGAGAATGATGGTGTAGAGTATACTCTTTTTGAATTTTCTATCAAAAAGCTTGTGTAGAGTATGCTCGTGTAGAATAACCTCCCTGTGTAGAGTATAGGCGGTGCCAACATATTCAGGATAATATGGTTCCTGTCATTTCAAGCCTAACACTTGTAAATTAAAATGAATCAGATGCTTATTATTAAAAGAGGGCCAAATAATTTTAGGTTCCTGGGTGGCTGGTCCATTCAAATTTCTTCTTTATGGTTTCATTGTGCCGTTCTATCTTATCTTGATGGTATAATGTCTTTCTTCTTTCTTGCGTATTACTATCTGCACCTGCATCCTGATCTCTCGTTATTTATATCCGAGTCCATCCACCTTAAGCGACGATGGACGTACGCCTGTTGATTGCTTTTGGTTTGGCAATGCAATACCCACCTCAGCTCTTTGCCAAAATGACCTAGTTATTGGGAGATTCAATGTCTTTGCTCATCTCCCAATATCCGTCAACGGTCAATGTCTTGCAACCTGCTGACTCGTAGCTCGTCTTTGTCTGCATTTCTGAGCTTCGCGAACTCCTACACGTAACAATACATAAATCTCTCAAACGTCTGTCAATATCTTCTAAAGCTTTTTCCTAAAGTATCAAAAATGCTTCATTTCGACTGATAACTTTTGTTTCTGGTAATTTCTTATTATATTATTGTAAATTCAAAAATATATTATCAATACTATTTTAATCTAATAGTAATCTAAATATTTTATATACAATCATTTGTTTAGGTATATATAATAGTATTTTACTAAATATCCAAAAATAAATTTCTAATCTTCATTTAATTTTGTTTACATATTTTCGAATATTTCTTTACTAATCGAAATTATTTTGCCATTGCATTTAATATCATATATAGTGGGATTCGGTTTAGGTAATTTGAAATCAATATAATATCCATCTACTAACACTATAATAAATTATTCGTATGGTTCAAGGTTAAATTCTTTTTGTCCTCATTAAAATTTTCACAAAAATATTTTCAAAAAATTCCATTTCTTTAAATATTTGTAGTTAAAACGGTTACAAATGAAAACTCGTAAATAAATAAACGATGATTTAATGAAAAACCGATACGACGTGAGTCGTCTTCATATCGGTAGACGCAATCCAATCCGCCTTGTCACATTATATGCATACTATGCACACCCGAGTAGAGATTTTCACACGGCAATGTCGCAGGACGCATCCGACTGCTGTGATTCCTGATCCACGACGTACGTGTATGTGACGCTAAATTTTATAAGGGACAGATCATTTTACCTATCGATATCCCTAAGTCCGAGGTATTATTCTGTAAGACTTATCGTGCGTTATTTTTATACAAATATTGAAAAGGTTTATTTCTTCTCGAATTGAAAAGATTTATTTCTTTACGTTAATATTGTTTTTATTAAAATAAGTTAAGATCAAGCCAAGGTAAGTCCTAAAATATTGTCCGTCGGGACGTTTATTCTCTGCGTACAAAATTATTTACAAGTACATAATATATCTATACAAAATGAATTAAGACGATATTTAGTACAGTCACGCACATAACTCACACTCGCACTCTTACGATACTCTTATAATCGTTACGCCGAACGCAACCATAGTCCGTGATTTCACATAAAATCAATAAGAATTCGCCCAACAAATCGAAATTATTAAACTAAATCGCCTTACTCTTACATGCACCAGGGAATAATTACTTGTCACCAAGTCCCGTTCGGCGAGACATCTTCAGGTCTCCTTTTGACAACACTTAGACGACGACTCGTTGATTGTTAGACTCCGAGCTGCCAAGGCCTCGGGCTTACAATGGCGATATGAGCTGCAATTCAATATGTTGTCGATTCGGTGTTACTCTTTATTCAACAAGTCAGGCCCGTTCAGGTGGTCCAATGTCCCTGGTTGCAAGATGGTGTCGTTCCAACGGCTATATACAGAATGTTACGATCCAGTACTAATATGATCTAGTCGTATCCTTTCAATTTATTACTCTGATAATAAATAATCTTACTTACCCCTAATGAGAAATTTGATGGCTTATTTTTTTACCGGTACGTCGGTTCGTGCGTCGACGAATATCTGTCTCGCTTTCTCTCTCTCTCTCGCTCTCTCGTGAGCAGAGAAAATAATTATTTAATCAAAGACGATATCGGCACGTCTGTACTAGACAGTATCCGACAAGCGAGTGCCTTTATCCCCGCATACGGGTGCGCTGGCTGTCCCGTTGCACACGTATACATCACACACACACACAAACATATTGACACTCTTCCTTCATAGTAATGTAAATATATATTACTAAGCTTTTCAAATAAAATTCGTTACAATAAGAATATCTAAACTAAGTTCATTTGAGCGTTTCATCTTAAATATTGCGCGTTCACATTTGCAGAATGTAGGCGGTAAAACGGTAGGCCCTGATCCGACCTTGATTCGGGCAACCCGCTGGTGGTAAATAATTTTAAAGCAAATAAATTCTATGATAAAAATTATAACATTTAATGTATTCTCAATGTATACATTATCATTTATTATATTTTATACATTTGAACAAATATATAGAAAATATATAAACTATATATCCAAAAATTTATACAGCATTTTAAATTAGTTTATCGAATAGCGGAAACGCAAGTATCCAGTCAGAATAATGTTACTTGCAGTGCGAAAGCTTTGCACAGTATACCTCATCTAGTCCCTGTGGTATCTACAACAGCACGCCTTCAAGTCACGCATTTCATTTCTACTCGGGCACTTGGTAAACCTAATTTGCCCGGACTAAAAATGTAACTAAAGATTGACAGCATAGATAGTTCACTTTATTGATACCATAGTAAGAACCATTTTTGACACCGGAATTTTAAACATGAAAACTCAAATAAATAAATGAATGAACGTCGGCTCGATAAAATTAAAAAAAAAACGGTACAGTGTGACCTATCAGGAAATCGAATTTCGAGAATTTCGTTTTCATTACATTGTGCATACTATGCACGCGTTACAGCGGAAACGAATCAGAAACTTGTGTAATTGGAAAGATTAATTACCGAGACATCGAAGTCAATGTATTATGAACGAAGGGTGGCCCTGTATTCACTAAATATAACGCGTATAAAGTAAAAAGTTTTTATCTTTGAAATTCACGTTCCGTTATCTTAAAAAATCGTAACACATAGAATCAATTAATTGCCGAGGAAATTTTAATAAACTTGCACGAGTACTATAATCTATAAATTATGAAAATGAAAAGATAATTTTTTTTAATTTCAAGACTTATGTGCGTTTCGTATATGAAATATCAAATATCAAATATGCTCTCATGATTTCGCCAAATTAGTTAATTATTTGAGAAAAAAAAACTTTGTAAAACTAACTGACATGACTTTGGTATCCACATGAGGTGACATGATTTTTCAACAATATTATCAATGGTATTTTGTATGTGCTTGCGTTTCACTTAAACTTTTGTTTTCAAGCTAGATACATAACAATAAGGTATATTAATGCATCTTATACAATTTGCTGTAGCAAAAATGCAGAAAAAAAAACAAAAGGATGAGATGGATACGTTAATCACTGTAACTGAAAGGGTTGGTTAGACACGATCTCTCTATCATATCTACATGTCTTTAATACAAATGTAATTCTCTGTGGCTTCCGGTTTTACTGTCTCTCGTCCACACGCCACCTAACAGTCCGTGTCGATTTACGATTCGTTTGTAAACATTGACTAGGCTATATAAACGCCCCAGTTGCTTACGCTGCTTTGAATTATGGGTTGCGAAATCACTCAGGGGCGCTTTTCTGCCTCTCTCTCTCCCTCTCTCGCTGTCTTTCGCTCTCTCACTCTCTCTCTCTTTCTTTTCCGCTTCTTTTTCATCTCGGATATCTAATATTATTATTAACGTCGCCCCTTGAACTGCAACTTTAAGAACCGCAGTTTATGCCAAAACTGGTGATTATACACGTTTTGTCAAGAAAATCGCTGTAAAGTGAATGAAAAATTTGCAAAACAAATGACTCAAGAAAACATTGGAAAAGAATCAGCTGAGTATATGTAGACTAGCAACGTTCTTTTGAGATCTTAGTATATACGAGGTAACACAAGAGATAGCTCGAAATTGACGAGTTATAAGACTATCGAATCCTGATAAAACAGCCAGGAATAGTTTCTTCTGATTTGATTAAATTTACAATGAAATCTTGGATAAGGCATTATGAGCACTTGAGCTCGGTGTTAGTTACTGACTGCGTGAACATCGGTTCAATGCCACTCAGGAAAATTTAGACACAACGCATACGATTGAATCGGCAGCGCCTGTAGTGACATATTCTCTACGTTTGGCTTATCTGCACCTTGGTTGATGCGGTGATTTCGGGACTGTCAAAGGTGAAGTGAAGAAGAGCAGAAAAACATCTAGAAACTATAGATATAATTGTTTAAAAGTAGTATCCTTGGAGACACTAGGAGCAGAAAATGCCCAGCAGACTGTATGCTTGGAGGCCAATGATGTTAATTCTCTGTCAATTCTTAAGAATAAAAACGGCGGTTCGAAGGCAGGAAAAGGGAAAATTGTTCCTAATCCTGGCGTCAATTCCGTTTCCTGTGTATGTGATGGTGGTGGTAAGACTAGATCTACCTCCATGATGGACGTGCATTTGACTGGAGACTTGCGCGTTCATGTCCTTGTAGGCCTAGGATTGTGAATATTAACGAATAGCTTCCGCGCCTCAGTAAAAAATGCCTCATACAATGGTTTATTCATGAAGCGAACTCGACGTATGATTAGTATAACTTCTTCATGAGTGAAAAGATTTCTTCAATCATCTATCCATAGATCCACTGTTTTCAATGATGCTTTGGCAGTACCAGACTTAGTCACGATGGCCAAATGGTAATACTTTATTTTACTTCCTCTCAAAGAACGTGACATCACTCATATGTAAGTAAGAGAAATAAAACGTCGTCAACTGATCGTGCTAGGCTTTGTAGATTCGTCGAAGGTGTTACTCTCTGCTAATGGTGATTTGGAAATGTTTTCACACCCAGCAAACTCACAGCGATAGATTTGTTTCCTATGATGATCATCCGAGGTTAATTTCATATGAATCAAATAATTTATAAGTCGATCGGAGAAGTAGGAAAGTTCTGAGGCTCAAATCATCGAGACATATTATGATTATGTTAGACGTGGGCTAGCTAGAGGAGTGTTCACGGTTTGCCAGGAGCAAGAGCACTCTGGGATTATTTCGCCTTTTTCCTCATTTTCTTAAATGTTTGATAGTTTATAAATAATAGACAATTTAGTAAACAATTTAGTAACAATGAAATATAAAAATCCTTAATCTCAAAACCGTCGGAAATCAAAACAAAAATTCAGAAAAAAATCTGGTAACATTGGTGGAAAAGTCAAACCCTGTGATTAAGAATCCTGCATTTTACCACTCAGTCAGAGCTATTCTTACGGCTTTTTGAAATCTCTTTTTTTCTACTTCAATATTTTCTTGTGGAAAATATTTTGGTATTTTCATGAGTTTCTAATTATTAGTCCATTCTTTCCACATTAAATTTTTAAAAGAAAAATTTCGTTTTTTGTGTTCCAAATTTTTCTTTGACTATTACCTAACCATTAAACGAAAATCGCACATAAATTACAAATTGAAAAAGGGGTAACAAAACTTAAACTTTATAGCATTTTGTTAGAAATTCCTATTATTGTGTAGAAGGGAAGTTTATATTTATCATAACTTTAACAAGAAGATGTATCAATCTATCGAACTATTTTATTCCATTATTGTTTCCTTGTTAAGTTTGAAATCGATTTCGAAACAGAATTCTTTCTATATGGTAGCACAACGACAGATTTATCGGATAAACTTGTTACTGCAGCAATAGCTTTGGTCTCTTGTGAGCAAAAGTATCTTGGGAATATCTGTGAAATAAAAAGAAATTAATTGTACTCCTTCTTGTAAGTTTAGTAGATGAAACAATGTGATCGATAATACAGATAGGATTTTTTTTAAAATAAAATCTTTTGATTTAGTTGAATTAAAAAGTACTATATAATACAAAACAAACTTTTACTTATTTTTACAAAGCCATTATCCATGGAAATGTGATAATCTAGTTATTAGTGTATACAATTTTTTCTCTTTATGTGAAGTTGTGCTACCATAAATGTTTGTCAGTGCAAACTAGGGCACTGTTACAGAAGTGAATAGAGTTCTATAAAATAAATAAATCTAAACTCTTCAAATGATTTGGTTGGTATTTCATTTTTGAATTGTATTCAAATTATGTACAGTTTGCAGAGTTCAACATTTTTTTTATAATATCCAAATGTTCAAACTTGCTTTTTCAAATTTAATTTTTTTAATTTTATTTTTCCAATTTTATTTTTGAAGATCATCTTAAAACTGTTACAGTTTTGAAGTTTTTAATTAAACTATACGTTATGTTACTCAGTTTACAGTCCTTTTAAACGAAAATTAAAAAATGCATAAAGCATAGTTTTTGCCTTTGTAGAATGCCCTTTTTAGAAAAATATATTTTTGTCAAAAGGACCGTTTTTTATGTTTTTTTTTACAGGGGATATTAATACTCTAATTATAGATATGAAAGTGAAGTGGCTATTCATAATCAATAAAACTTGTTTCGTTTACATATGCAAGTAATATACAAATATCTACGTGCAATCCACAGACAATAACCTTTTTCTTCCTAGATTTTACCTGAATTATTAAATGATTAAAAGAAACTGTATTTTTAAATACAAAAATAAATTTGAATTTCCATTGAAAATGGTTTATATCTAATAACCCCTTAGACCAAAATCACCTAAAAAAATATGTATTACGATGAAAAGTATGCATATGAGCTATTTCTCAAATTATGTTCCTCTTGTGTCTCAAAACAAATTTGTAAATGCTACTAAAGGCACAGTCATCAGTCGATGTATTTCTTATCCTTTAGACCTTTCTGTAAGTAAAAGATACGTAGAAGCTCCATTTCATAGTATACCTTTTATTGACTGCAATTCGACATTAAAAAAATGATTTAAGACAGTTTTAGTTTGGTTCTGAATCATTTCCTCAAAAACAACCTAATTTAAACTTCTGAGAAAAGAAAATGAAACTAGAGCACAGAAGCTTGTCATACCATTTTTCATAATTAAAAAATGTTGATTTCGTTAGGTTAGATGAGTTTGAAGTTCAGATTAAAATTCACTAAAATAGTAGCACAGGATACCAAATTTAATCCTTACACGTTTACTGTATTTTATGAATTTTAAGCTCAACTTCAAATTTCAATACTCAAGATAAACTAACTAATTTACTATTAAACCTAAAACACTGTTAAACTTTATAATCAAAACTAAATTAATCACTATATTGTTTATCCAAATTTTACGGTAAAGCTTACTTTACGTTTGTAAACCCTGAAGAGAGAAGTGGCTAAAACTTACTAAACGTTGACTAAATAAATTTAATACTGAATTTGGATCGTCTTATGGCTATTTTAAAAAAAATAAATACCAATGACAATAAACATTCTCTCCCCTTCCCCAAAAACCTATAAGATCCGTTACTATTATATTTATCGTCATAATTCATTACACGAATTTCTGTTTTGGCATTATCATTAACAATTTCATGACACAGAAACAATAAAGTACATCTTTAAGTCTATTAAACAATCTATCATATTTATAAAAATGATATCCATTTTTTAGAATTATGCAATAAAAAAATCAGTTTCATTTTACAAATAAAAATTGAATCATTACTAAATAAATCTATATGTAAGTAGGTCTTAGTTTTATTATATTGATTTAAATCTGTTTCATCTTCGTACACGGAGAAAAATACTTGAATAAAAATTACTATATTTTATTGTAACCGAAGGACAAAATATAGTAAATTTTTTGACCATTCAAGTATTTCTCTCCGTGTATATATAGTTATCTTCGCTATAAAAAACATTACAACGTAAAATAAAACATTTTACATGAAACATTCAAGCATTGAATCTTATAGATTTAATTTTGTTCCTCGTCACTTGTTTTATCAATTCGTGAAATACAATTATATTTCGTCGGTACTATAAAGACTAGCACATCTCAAAAGGGCCTATTTTAATTTTCCACTTTAGAGTACCAAAGTCAAATAAATTTGTCTAAGATCAGATAAACTTAAAATATACGAATTATACATTAAGGAGTTTTAAAGATGAGAAGTCTTCGGAAAAAAGAATAATTAAATTATGTATTCTATATTTAAATGTATTAAATGATCCATATTCATGGAAATGATGCACTCATTCGTAAAAAGTATACTAATGGATAAGAATTGACTAATAACTGAATTCACATTAATTCAACTTTTTAAAATAAAAAGTTGAATTAAGTACAAAACATATACTACAACAAACAACTATAGCTTTAATTATACAAGCATGCTTAACTCATAAACACTTTAATTACGTTCTCTGACTCAATTTCATTAATATCATAAAAATTGAGATCTAAAAATATTATTTATTATGGAATTAAGCTTTCTTAACAAGTTTTACAAAAATCATAAGACATATAATTTTTCAGAGAACGCTTTTAATAGTTAACCTCGCCATCTTCACGTACTTAAAAGGTAAAAATAAGATTATATTAAAAGGCACTTGGAGTTTTGAAAGTGTTTTTTTACCATTTTTTAAAATGTTTATTCATTAGTTTTTTGAGCGAAACCCCAATTTTACTCCTTTAACATCGTAGATATATTGAAATAATAGTCTACACTCACTATTCTGTAACGATAACCCTTTGCAATGACAAAATTTTAAACATCGCACAAGGTTATTGCATATAATATATAAATAATATATTATTTTTATCTCTTGGTTTCTATACATTCCTTATTATTTTATTTTTTTTGTTACATTTACATTCCTTTTTGTTGGTTGGCTTAAAATTTTTTCCCGGAACCTAGGTTATGCTGCCACCAACATAAGACAACTGTTATTCGAACTTATCGTATTACATCAAGTTAACTGTGCCAATCAGAAACATCGAAATCATCATTACAACAAATCATCTAAATCCTCTGTCTTCGTTACTGCATACAGAGAAGTTATATACCAGTGCGACACCCCAATAAAAACGCGCTTCTCGTAATTCAAAGTGTGGTCTATTCTCTTCATGGCGCACCCTGTCTCTAATCCGCACACGTACACTTCTCCCTAAGCCAATAGAGAAAGAGACAGAGAAAGAGAGAAGGAGAAAAAACGAGTGAGAGAGAGAGAGAGAGAGATGCAGCATGCGATCGCATAACTATAACCTTCTCGGCATAATCAAAATTTTGCCGCCGTAAATTACTATTCCAATTCTAATTACCATAACCATCCGCCTCTCCCCTCTCTCTTTCTTTCTCGTTAACTTCGACCCCCTCCCCGAGATATCTCATCGAGTACATTAAGCCGTCTGTTCCTTCTCGAGAGAACAACGGTCGTTTTGAGTGGAGGGATGCTTCTGTAGTCTCTCTCCCTCTTTCCTCCCCCTCTCTCCCTCTCTATCAGTGCGCACGCGGACCGGTCCATCGATTACCGAAGGAGAGAGCGGGCGCGCATCAATAATCCCAGGCTGGTGCTTAATGAATCGGCTTAATGGCGAGGAGAGGCAGGCAGTTGTGTATATCGACGGAATCGCGGGTATGCACTCTAATATAAAGAATCGGATATGTAATCTATTTCCCGCTTTAAGTAAATATATGTGTATATATATAGGGAGAAAGAGAGAGTCCTTTATCTCACGCGTTCGTTTCCACAACTGTGTATGTATGTGTGTGCATGTGTGTGTGTATGTGTGTATGTGTGTGTGTGTGTGTGTGTGTGTGTGTTGAGGTTGACCGTAACGCTAATTGATTGGGCTTGGCCCCGCTTGTTGGGGCGTGAATAATATATGTCCTGGAGATGGAAGTAAAGGATGCGGGGGCAGAGAAGACGGCAAGATGGCCGTTTTTCCCATACTCTCGAAGAGAAGGGAGATGAGGGTGAGGCTTGCGGTCCGAGCGAAGCGAAAAGTAGCTCGTTCAGGGCAACTTAATAATATGAAAAATGTGAAAAGGGGAAGTGCTCAGAAAATTATGAACTTGCGAGACGTTTATATCAAAAAGTAAAATATCTTATGAAATGAAATCCATTTCTTATTGTAATACGAAATATATGACTTTCGTACTATATAAGTTTATAAGAAAACGCGTAATTATGAAAAGAAGTAGGGTCTTACATAGCCACGACAGTTTTACTGGCAAAAAATGCCGTACTAGATGGTATCTACCTGTTTTTTTTATTCGTTAACGACGCTGTATTTCTGTCCCCACTTTGGTGCTAACCAGAAATGGGGGCTTGCGGTGCGATGTAAATATAAATATTTACAAAGGTACTAGTGTCATTTCCATTAACCAGGACTTGAATTTGGTTCTTCCTTTTACTAGTTCTTTGTTCTACCAATAAGCTATTGCACTCTGTATCCATTTTTCATTAATTTTCTTAACTTTGTTTGTAATCACTTGCTTTTATACATTTTTCTGAAATATTTTTTTCTTTTAAAATAGAATATATGTAAATCTAATAATGCAATCTTAAATCTGTTCACGATGTTGCACTGGAACTCTTAGTAGAACACGAGTAATTTATGAAAATAGTTACAGGTTCTAATTATAACTTGTTGTTTAACTAATAGAATAATTTCTACGAGACTTTTAGACTAATTTAATTAATTTAATAATGAAGTTCATAACTTTATTGAAGGTTCTTGAGTAACGTATACTCAAGAGCCTCCAATCGTCAACGACTGCTAATGGAACAAATTACACTGTTTAAAATACTACATTATGTCAACACTGTGGAAGGTAATTATTTACTGCATGAAATATTTTTCAAAGAAAAAAATTCGATAGCGATATAAATTATCTTACACATGAATTTTATAAAGTATTTTAAGTTAAAGTGGTATAAAGTATATGTTTTACAACAAGTAAGTATCATATTTTGCCTGGGCACATGAATGAAAATGCGGTATTTTCAACCATGTGAAGAAATTTTTCTCTCGCAAGGTGCATTATACAGTAGTGGTATATATTATGCAAAACCAATGCATTACAGTTCTACGTAGTGCGTAAAAATGTACTTTATCATTCTACAAAGTTTCAAATCGATATTTTAAATCCTCTTAGAATAGTATTTAACAAAAAATTCGGATTGGTTCGAAAATTCCTTTCAAACAGTCTCAGGCGATTTGGAATATCTGATTAAAAGGAGAATACCCATAACGTTCTTATTTCGTTTGATAAGTGCAACCTATAAAAGTGGTTCAACCATTTTAAATATATATAAGTAGGACATTTAAAAAATAGCTTGATGAGCTTACTGATTAAAAAAGTTATTAAAATAATTAATTTCAATTCTCCCGATATTAAATACACACAAGTAGTGTAACCCAATTTTAGGCAGAAATTGATTTTCAATCCACTTTCTTTCAAATTTCTCATGTAATAATATGATAAATTATTTCTTTTAATTTTATAGTTTTTATTTTATTTTCTCAGTGATAGTATTGATTTTACAGGTTGTATTTTTTTAAATAATTAAATTTACATCCTCTGGGAAATTTCATTTATTGGATTGTAGACTACGTTATTATGAAAGTGTAGCAATGTTTCGATTTTGCACGTATCAAAATATATATTATTTAATTATTAAAAAACTGAACCCTTGTATAATATGCGTAATACTAAAGTAGATTCCTAATGCACTTCATAATTAATTTCCTTTTATTATTCTCAAAGTAACTTCCTCTCATCTCTCCGAGTTCGAATACGTGAAATTTACTTTTTGTGAGTAAATAGTCGCACACTTATTTGAAGAAGTACCCTCGTATCCACCTATTCAACATACGTACGACCACTTTTGCCTTATTCCGCAACGTCTGCAAATATGCATATATGCGTGTGTATGTCAATACCGAAGGCGCGCGCAGATCCCTTATCCACACAGTCCTTTGGCCTCTTACGTTATCTGTCTTTGATTCGGCACGCGATTACACCTTGCGGTTAAGCCCGCGTACCCACACACGCACACATACACAGGCTCGCGCATGCATGCACTTGGCCGCGCGTGCCACGCAAGTCCTCGCGCGTATGCGGCCGCAAACCGCACTCGGTGCAATTTGCACCGTACACCCCTCGTTGACCCCCTCCTGGCTCTCCTCCTTCTCCGCCACCCCCGCAGCACGCCTCGCGCTTGACGTCCATGCGCGTGGCCTTGATACGTACGCGCGGAAATCACATCAGCGCAAGAGCCACCTTGCAAAAAGGGTGCCTGTATGCATCCGCGTATATATATATACACGCTGTGCAGTCCCTGATACGCACGAGCCCCATTCAAATCGGCAGACTATGTGCGAGGCGAAGCTTTTCATGCACAAATAAATATAGAAGCGTGTGCGAGCACGCGAGGATGACTTTCTTTTACTCTGTTTCGTTTGAGGAGTTTGCCTGCGGAATTGGTTTTGATTTAGAGCTTCTCTCTCTCTCTCGATATACCAGAGAGTGATACCGTTTTCGTCATATACATTCGTTGGTTTATTTGTCCGAGATCTCATTCTGGCTGCTATACGTGTCAGATTGATATTGGTTTGAAAATAACTGGTATTAATACTGCGCAATACTGTTAGTGCAACAATGCTAACAAGTAATGTATAATAACTTTACGTTGTTAAGAAATGATAAGAAATAAAATTCCCAAAGATGAGCGTGTGTAAATTGTTAGCGATTTCAACCCATGTGGGAATTTTCGTTCGATCATTAAATTCAGATTGATATGATATGGATTTAATTACATTTCTCATTAATATTTATAACATTCCAGATTCACTCACATAAAAGATCAATATTTGTTAAAAGTATTAATTTAAAAAATATATCTTGCGATAACGTAAATGTTTCAATTATGCATTTTATAACTCATTAAAAAGCAGTTACCCTTCGACATGATGTTTTTTCAAATGGCATATTATTCCGAACTCTACTTTATGTCTGTAAAGTAGAATAATTTTCTGAAATCCATAATTTACAAATTTGAAGCAGAAATATTCGCTTTTTCTGTCATGTTAATGTGGATATATTTAGAAAAGTTAAAAGTAATGCCGCGCGTTAATTACTCGTCATATCTGCGTGTGCCAAGTACACATGTAGAAGTCACACCAACATTTTACGCGCTCCGTTTTAATTTAAAATTAAAGAGCAAACTAATTATGCGAGTAAACATCATTAAACATTAGTTTCATACGCTCTTCGAGGGAAAAACGCGCCGAAAAAGCAGGGCGAAAATTCAGCGCTCGAACAAAAATCCATTCCCGCGCAGTATCAACACTTCATCACCATCAAAATCAATTACCGGCCGGCTGCCTGCTAGATTTGCAATCCACCTCGGCTTGCTCGTGCGAACATCAATCACAATTCCCGCTGGCTGGTTCGCCCTCAAACATAGTGCCTCCGTTCCGACGCAAATAAGAATATCAAGACTCCCTCCCGCCCACCTCCTCCCCCCTGTTTACACGCGATTAAGCCGTCCGCCGGAAGCCGGCTTATCGTTTTTCGCCGTCTCTTCACGGCCAATGATCCCCGATTGCATAACCTCTTATCGGCCCGGAGCAGGGCAGCAGCACTCACCTACGCCCCAGCTCGGCTTATCGGCAATCAAACACTACAAGCAAACGTGCGCGCGCGTTCAGCGTACAAACAGGACAAGGGGCAGAGAGAGAACGAGAGACAGAGCGGGAGAGAGAGAGAACGGAGTGCCGCTGGCGCGTACGGCAGTGGCTATAATGTAAAGTTGACACATTCTCAATCAATCAGGCGTCAGGAGCAGAGGTCAGCTGGCGACCGGTTGCCTTTAGGATAGCGCCTACCGAACTTTCGGCCTGGTTAGTCCAGTAAATTAGCCTGTGCGCTGAAGCGACAATAAGAGTGAGTGAGAGAGAAAGACAAGATATGCTGGTGCAATATTTTGCTAACTATGATCATCAGCACATAACGATTAGATGAAAGATGCTACGATTGTGTCTGTTGAAATTTTTTAGATTATTTACCTTTAATAGAAAATGGATTTTCTGCGCACACGCAGGATAGTTTGTAATTTATTATATTAAGGGTGATTTATAAAATTTTATGCATGATCGAATCCATTTCAAATCCAGAAGGCAGAGTATGTCTACGTAGCCGGCCATTTTGAAGTTTAAGGATATGATTCTACTCTGAATAGTACTTCAGGACATCTTTTTTTTCCAATTGCACTAAAATAAATAAATAAATATTTAATATATATTACAGAATCCTAACTTTAAAAGATAGTTTTTTAAGGTCATATTCAAACTGATGTCGTTTTCGAGTTTTTGAAGCTTTTAATTAAATTATAAGCTCTATGACTCAGCAAATGACCTCTTTTTTAGCTCCTGTATGATATTTGCATAAAATATTCCAATATTAAATATATTTTATTTATATCTCATTTTCATTTGTTATTTTATTCTTCGCTTTCACAAACTAATTCAGTTATGTGATAATTAATAATTTTGCATGTTTAACGCTATTGATATTTATTAATTAGTTTTATGTTAATAATTTTAATATAATTTTTTTTCTGTTATAGGTAATTATGGAATATTCATTTTATACTGTTTTCTGATGAACCATCGTCACGTGAGTTTTATTAATAATTATAAAAAATCTATTGGCACCCCAATAACTGTTTAATCTTTTCCCTTGTCCTCCTTCAATCAAGTAGTAACTACTTGATTTAGTCAGACGTATATTTTCTTTTTATTATTATAAACCTGAGTTAAATTATTATCTGATATATATTTATTTCCTAGCATATAACAGAATATTTAATTACACTAGGCAAACAGTTTAAGCACTAAAAACTAAATCATATATCCTATTCTCAGGCTTGGCACTTTTACCTTCTTGCAGTAGAGGAACCCATCAAAAACTGTAGGTCCCACGAATGTCCCATGTTGTATGCATACAGTGGCATTACAACTCTGCTTGTACACACTGGCTGATGTCTGAAAGCAGACTAGGTGTCCGGCTTTAAACTACTAAGGCCAGGCACAGAACTTACTGTTAGTAAACATCGAAATTGGTGTCTGAAAACTAGAGGTACTTAGATTGTAGAACTATTGAAGATCTCTGTACCGAGTGACATTGCAATGTTCCTCAAGAAGTTCACGTGAACATATATTTTGGTTAACATTAATAAGGCTAAAAGGGACATGATGCGACGTAGAAATAAGAATGTATGTTTCCCATAACATTGTTCGCTTACATAACTATAAAATAAGGTCGTAAGAACAATTATTAATTAGAATCATCGGTGCCATTTTATTTTATTTCTAACGGATTTATAATTCTTCAATTCGTTCTGTATAAATAAACAGCTTATTTAATTAATTTTCCAAAATCGAATTATCATCGATATAAAACTATACCATCAGACCGAGTTTGTATACTTCTTGTTTTTACATTCAGCAAGGCCTAAAGAAGAAGAAAAACTACTTTGAAGTAATTTGGGGAAACAATAAAATTCTTTGAATGTTAAAACTTCACTAGAACAATCCACCCGTCGAGTGGTACATATACACATAGTGAAAAAATATACACTGAAAAAATTCTGAGATGCTTTCTGACTGCCAGAGCGCTTTCTATAATCGCACAACATATCTTCGACTTTGGCACCGTATACGTGCCAAATCGGAGAAACCAAACTATAAAGTTTAAGAGATGCGGCGTAAAAGAGTGTCAATAACGTCGTTGTGGAGGAAGAGCTCTCTTGCACATAGTCGAGCGTAATACCATCCATCGTTTTGTTCATCATGCGTTACGAAGTTTTTTCAATATACTTTTAACTTATACGATTGTATTAAAACTTGTATTATCGTTTGAAGTTGTATGAGATTGTATCCGTTTGGGTTATTAAATAAATCTAATCTAATCTAATCTAATCTTTCACACACGCCCCCTCTCAGCACGAAGTGTCACGCGATTCATCAGCACCGGCAGCGAAAAAGCTTCGTTCTCCCGACGGCTTTTCCTCTCTATTTCTCTCCTTTCCTTCCACCTCTTCTTCGCCATGCCGTGCAATCCTGCGCGTTACTCTGCGCGACCAGAAGAAATCTATCCTCTGCTGGCGCGTGAATTATCACCACCACCGCCGCAGGGATGATACCCGGCCGACATTATCGCAAATCTCAAAGGACACGTTTTCTCTCTTAAAGGCCGCCCCGTAACGGGTGTTTCAAGAGCTAAGCGCTTCCTTTTTAACAAGCTTTTTAGTGCCACACGCGCGGAGCGATCATATCGCCACCGAAGCCTGCGAGAGTGAAAGAGGGAGAGAGAGAGAAAGGGAGGGGTGAGAGAGAGAGAGAGAAGGAGGGCGAGAAAGAGGGAGAGGGAAAGGAGGGTTTTTACAGCCTTCGAAGAGATGGATTTTCACTTATATCGTCCGTGTGCACGCCGCTGTGAGATGCTTCCATCTCTATTTTTATTGCACTCTCAGGGATGTCGGGCGCTGATATGAGCCCGAAAGACGGCAGCTCGAAATCGCATTGGGGTAGAAAGACGTGCAATTTGATTTTTATAGAGGATCACCGACTGACCACTTGAACGGTCTTATAGCCACGGAATATAGAATTAGTGTGTTTTGTTTACAGTATTATAGAGAGTTAAAAATTTCAATGTAAATACTGAAGAAAATACATATTTCCGCAGAAATGCTTTTTGACATCCAGACTATTTTATTCTGGAAGAAAATAATTCACATTTGCTGTTTGTTACTTTTAACATTATACTGTATACTTTTGTTAAAAAATAAAACATGAATCGTAGTGGTTTCTTTTAGAACCATACTATTTCATTTGTTTTTTTATCAATCATAAACAAGTTTATAGTGATTTTAACATTAAGAAGGTGTTGTGAGCTTAAACAAAAATCCTCTTATTATAAACTCTTGCTAAAGTTTTATCGACATAAATATGATATTTATATGATTAATACATGCAATTAATAACAACAAAACAAACACAAAAACTGCTTTGGACCTTAGCAAGAGTGGAAATTCAAGAAAGGCGGTTTTTTAACTTTAATGACTGTCTTACGCTTTAAATTACTGTGTAGATTTATCTATGACTGATCAAAAAACTTGCTCGGAATTTTTTTAATTTCTTTGCTTATATTATAAATATAGCAATGAATGGAAAAGTAAATAATGTTTTCTTATTGTAATTACTTCAATATACTACAAATCTATTCCTACAATGACAAAACAGTTCGACTAGTGCATTTTATGTGTTTATCAGCCAACAGTGAAGTATACAACAAAACACAAGGGTCAATTGCACTTTTTCCGTATATTAGCGCGAATCGTTAATACCTATCGATCTTCATCGAAAAGTCATTACCTTCGACGAACAATGCATCTAACATTCACCGGAACTCAGTCTCGAGCGCAGTACATCGGAAAAACTGTACGTTCTACGCAGGAATTCCTCCAGCTGCCTCCGTTCCGTATAACCGAATTGTACGAATTTTTCGAGGCAAAGACTCCCTTTACCGCTCAACCACTCGCGCAAAAACAAACGAAGAAGTTCCCGAGGTACAAAGCTTCGCGTAGGAAAAAGAGCTCGTTTGCGATTTGCCCGCTCGGCGATGCTTTAATTGCATGAAATTCGCGCGTTGAAATCCAATTTACGTGTGTGCCCGCGTCAGCGTAGAAGGCATGGCAGACGTGTACAAAAACGGGGAAATTTAAAATCTGCGATATGTCGTTTGTCTAAGCGCGCGAAATACACGCTCAAATGGGACAGGGGAAAGCGGAGTTGGCTCCGCGAACCTTGGGATTGACGTCGGTCGACCGGCTGGCCGGCGTTGACGTGATTTCGAATATTTTTTATTAGCCCGCCGTAAATTGGATTTCCCTGCGCTGTATTTTTAATGTCCGCTTTATTTAATATTCCTCTGTAATACGTTAGTCAAATTTTCTTTAAGCACTGCTGCACGTCCTGTGTAAATGTGACCTAGATTTTTTAATTGAACTTCATAACGGAGTTGACGATTCAATTTTGCGACACTAAATCATTAGAAGTTATTCTTTTAATTTATGTCGACGGGAACCTTTGTGACATGTAAAATCGTACGCCTTTTAACACAATTTTAAATACGTCGTTAGTATTCAAAAAATTAATAACTCATTTCTTATAATTATACAAATAAAAATGCAGTGCAAATTACAACAAAATCATACTATATAAGTTATATTAATTTGAGTTTATATCTATGTCTAGTCAAATGGTTGAGATGTTTCGAGTAAAATGACTCCCTTAGTATGAAATGTTTTATTTTGAAATTAGACAATTTTTCATTTTACCCGTTTAATTACTGATTATACAATTGTTTTGAGCGTTGATAACAATGCTGGCAAGCATTTACTAACAGTAACAAATGTAACTGAGGAATTAAGTGTTTTAAAGAACTATCTACATCATTCAGTTGTTTAATCCATCCTTCACTAAATTTATACACTTTTAGTTATGTATTCGATACAAAGTGGCTCACTTAGTTGTATTATATTGAAAAAATTGAAGTAAATAGTAACATTGCACAATCAAATTCCTCTCAATTCAAATGGCCAAAGTATACCCATTTCACTAATTAATTTGCTAATTTTTAAACTTTTTTTACAAGGTTATTTCTTAACTACTGTTATTGCATGAATTTTCATTCTTCTTAGTGAACTTTAGAGTCCTGTTTAATATCGTACATCATATTTTGAAAAAAATAAAAAATTTGAAAGTCTTGTAGTTTTTCATTAAACAAATATATTTCTTTAAAACGTGCATTTTTCTAAAAAAATCCTATTTTTTCACTAGAATTATACATAGTGATAGAACGTGTAAATATTTACCAATACATCGACTGTTTTTCTTATGGAGGACAGAGAAAAATAAAATACATTTTTTTCGTAGCCATACAAATATAGTTTAGGTTACTACAGTAAAAAATGCATTATAATATTTAGATTCAAGACCTTTTTTATATCATACACAATTTTTTGAAACAAGTAATATAAAAACGCATCGTGTTTAGAGAGAGGATAAAGTTTTTAATAAAACATTGATTAAAAAAAATGCATTTTTTAAACTTCATCTTTTTTAGTTAATAATTTACATGATGACGGAGATAATAAATAAGATGAATATACCAATTGTTGGCCATCTTAATAGCTTAGAGTTAGATAGTATAAAAATATATACATATGAATTGTATAGTTTATCCCCATTTAAAGGATTGAAACAATTTTTAAAAAATTTGAAATGCATCTCTGTAATAATTTCTTTCTCGCTTTGAAGGTCATATAATAGATAAGAAATTTTCAACATTCAAATATGTCTTATGATACTATTAAGCACATATTCATTTTTTAATCGAAATTTCATCCGTTCAAAAAAGTGAACGATAAACAGTCACTTAGGACTAAGAAATATCAAGCTTCTATAGATGCCAAAAAGTTTCCGGAAGAAAAAAATTAAAGCTAAAGAAAAGAGCTTCAACTTATGCTAAGAATTGGTAAAATTGGATTATTTTGCGCAAAGTGACATAAATATGAATAAAATCGCTAATTTTTGCGATTTTCAAGTGAATGTATCTTTGCACAAGATTGTCTGGTTTCGACTATTTTTAGCTTAACAGCTATTAATAAAACTACTGAAGTTTATAACTTTTAACTATTAACAACATCACCAAAATAAAACCGATGTACTAAAATACATTGTGTGTAGTATATATTATAAAGTATATTTACTTTACCTAGTTTGGCATCGTTTACGATAGTTAGATAAGAGAAAGACTTGACCTTTATTTACGATGATGCAAGTTTTGGAAAAATTACAGAAAGTTTAGTAATATTGGACGGAAACTATGTTAAACTTTATCTTTCCGCCCGCTAGTCGGAGTAGTCTGGCCAAGGCTTGGCATCTAGTTTTCACTTAGATACGCTTGAGGCTTCTGGAGTGAGCTGATAATTTTCCTATAGCGTCCATGTGAGTCGATGCCCAGAGAAAATCTGATTTAAAATTAAATCTACCGCCACTTTGTAACAGCATAACTCGCAGTCCCTTATTATGTGGTTCAGAAATACATCATTTGAGTGATTTAAACAGACGCTGTATCACGAATTCACGAAAAAGAGAACTAAACGAGTTTTATAACATAAGTTGCCACGAAATTCCGATACCCTGGCGTAAAGTATTATGTTCATTCCTTGATTTCAAAGAGCACTTTGAAGCAATGACGGCTATTGAAGCTCGGGACTTATTGCCCAAGTGAAGCGAGGTCAAGTCATTCGCCAGCGTTTATGGCCTCCTTTTCTTCCTTAGCGAGTGATATATGAAATGACCACCTTCAGACATAAATCATCTCGTCAGTGAGAGTCGCATATGCAATTGAATAAAAGAAAATAAAATTAGTTCAAAGATGAGCGTAAAATATAAAAAATATTGTGAAAATGCACAAAAGTGGATTTTGATATTATGTCAATGTATTATTAAAAACTCGTGTATACGTTCTTCGTTGAATAACGCGAAATGCAAAAAGAAATTTACTTCTACATAACTTTGCCTAAGAGAATGCAAAATTTAAGCGTAATAAACGGCTACAATTAATGATTCTATGACGGATTGATAATGTTTAATTAAGAGGGCTGTAATTTGGTCCAGTTCCGATTTAATATTACGATTGAAAGTTTATCCCCATTTTTACGTTATTTCTTCTAGACAACGCTTACTTTTTTAGTATTTTTCATCATTATATTTCCAGAATAATCTTCGAATATATAATTTTTCTTTCTTTTTTTCTCTCATAATTAATTATTCAAAAGAAAGTATTGGTAATGTTAAGAAAATTTATGACAAATAAAATATTTTTCAACACGCATAAAAAGGTTTAAAAAAATGTTATTTTTAGAAGAAAAGTTTCTTCTCCGTTATCTGCAATAATACTTCTAAAAATAATGTTGATTTTATTTAACAAAAATATCATGTTGACTTAAATGCATTGTTTTTGACGCCCCCTTAAAAAGATTTAAAATTGCTATGCTCTCTTTTTCGGTTTTCTGTTTACACACATTTTCAAAGCTTATAAAGAATTTAATCTCCATATTAGGGTCAGGACTTAAATCTAAATCAGTTCTGCACGACCTCTCTGCATTTACTTGTCGGGCCGGTAGAGTTGTGCGACACCTGGGCTTTCTGTGCGCGGGCGCACTCACCGCACGTAAATATACATGTGTGTGCGCGCGCCTCTAAGCGGCCGTACCTCACGAGACGCGTCTGCACTCGCGGAGTTTTCTCGCCTCCTTCCGTATTAGCGTAAGTTCGCGCATGAATAAAATATCATGCCAGCCAAATCTCGTGTATGCAGAAGAGGGGATCCCCTTGCCTCTGCCAGGGAATTCCCGGAGAATCAGACATTTGATTTTGCGTGCGGTGGAGCCCCATGACTGCGCCCACATTTCGCTACGGTAGAAAAAGAAAGAAAGGAGACATTTCGAACATTCACGAAGTAGAAGTGAAATGCAGTTGGCGTTCAATATATGATTTTATGTATGCATGTGGATTTTGACCACGGGTTCCTCTTCAGACTTATTGCTTTATTTTTATTAACGACAAAAAAAATGAAGGTTGATGTTATTGATTAATGTAATATTATTATTATTTATTCCAGCTATTTTATTTTCTAGTATTATTTTAGAATAACTAATGTAGTACTTTGTTTACATATTTAAACAATATTAAATGGAATATATACAAATATGCATTAATTTAATCATGATGAGTATAACAGATTTTGATAAACAGTATGAGGTAACAATTCGCGCAACTCTTCGCGAAAAATAATACTTTTAATAATAATTTTCTTTACGTCTCATAACTTTAAAAAAAATAAAAAATAATTTTTTTCAACATTTACTTAAAACCTAACTTAAAATATGTAAAGCTTAAATTTTATATAGCGCTAGAGTCTATTATTACTTTCTACATATTTAAGCAAAATTCTTAATTTTTTAGTACTGCACTTTCTGTAGTATGATCTTTTTAAATATCAATCGTGAAAAATAACTCTAAAATTGTCAAATACGTGATTCTATGAAGGTATTGCGATGCAAAAGACTTTATCTGCTGTTCTTATCTGGTTGATCCTTGTAAATTTTTATAAAAATAAGTATATATACGTATACGCATCTTGCTATAGCAAGACTTCATTCGAACCCCATCTTGTCATACTGCATACTTGTTCTTCTTTACTAACATAACAGAATCTTAAGAGACAACGAGGCAGAAAGAAAGAGAGAGAGAGAGAAGCAGTGAGAGGTAGAAAAAGGAAGAAGAAGGGAAAGCGGGATGGAGAGAGAGGCGCCGAGAGAGGATGAGAGGAGAGACAGAGAGAGTGGAAGAAAGCAAGGATTACTTCAAAGAAAATGGCCAATTCGAATATATAAAATATACTAATTATTTTGCGTTAATTACGTATAGAAGTATTATATATACATTCTTTGGAATATCACTGTAAGATAAATGCTTTCTCTCATTCCCACTTATAAAACAACTTTAGGTATATTTAAAATTTGTTTAAATTGATAGCGTTTCCCCGGTCTATTTGCTATATTCATCAGTAAAGCATGGTGCGGACAGATACCAGAGAATGCATTATTCCCATGCGTCCTTTAATTCAATTTGTATTGCTTACACATATAGTTCTTAAGACCTATTTCATCTATACCGCCCTACGGAGTCACGCGTGAACTCACAAATACGACTATGCGTACCTTCCCTGTGATAATTGTGAAGACACCCGTAGTTCGTCTCCGACGTTCTAAAGATCTTTTTACATGGAGTTTGGTGCTCTTAAGGTCGCTTCGACGCTGAGCTGTACAATGGGAGATAAGATGCGTTGCATTTTTATTTAATCGATGAAATTTAAATACAAACAATTGATATCGAGCTATAAAATACTTTTAACCATTTTCACATTTTGCAATGTGAAAAATAGAAAAGTTAGTTTTAAATAGTTCCACGAAAGATTTACGAAATTTATTGTTTATTTCTATTCTAAAATAATTGATGAAACTTAATTCACAGTTTTATATAATTTATTAATTATATTCAATCAAAGACTCAATTGAAATATTTTACTATTTACTTATATAATTATTTATTCATGTTTTTAATGCTTTTGAATAGATGATATATAGTGATGTTGACATTAATCGATCTTTACAATGTATAAGTATGGGAGCCCCTCCGTATCGCCTACCCCTCTAAAACCTTGACAAACGTCTTTAAGACACACTCCCGGCTCAGGATTTTCCTATCACTAAATATCTACAGGCATCAGCTAATCTTGACAATTTATTCTCTTCTTTATACTCTCTGGTATCGAATTATTTACTATTTCTCTTATTAGTGTTTTCTTTATCATATACTTCTTATAATATTTTCTTCCTAATAGTTTCACCTAAACATTCTTGTTTGTTCATTTTTATCGCTACGCGAATATATACCTAGTAGCAGAAAATTCCTCACTTCATAGCATCTTCGCAATTCATTAGTTTGTGGCGACGCAAACGTTGTTGATACTTAAGGTTAGCGACAGAATGTTGTGGTATTTTTACGGTTCTGTTTTCTTTGGTATCTTTTTATCAGAATGATTCAATAAACTCGGAATTTGTATAATAAAAAAATGTATTTTATCCAAAAGCTCGATACGATACTATTGTGAAATTGAAATAGAGACTTTTTCACTATCGTCAAATTATAACTATTCTTTCGCAGTTCAACTCCGATAACACCGGCACACAAAAAAAAGTTGCCTGTACATGAAACCAGACCCATATATCCCTATGTATTTTGAACCGCTGAATCAGAATCCGGGGTCTGTTTTGCTCGTACACCCCCAAAATTTTAAGTAAATTGCGAAAACCCGTCAAATATCGCTGAAAATTGCGAAAAATCGTATTTCAATACATAGGCAAATAATAATAAATTTTTTTATGAATGTATCATACATGATTTTTGTGTATTCTGACCCGCTAAATCGAAATCTGATGAGTATTTTGTTCGTACACCCCCAAAATGTTGAGAAAATGTTGAAAACCCTTGAAAAGTCGCTGGAAATCGTGAAAAATCGTATTTATTGACGTTGGTAAATGTTGGAAAGTTTTCTGTCCTGAACCAAATAAATTTTTTGTTAATTGCAATTTGTTAAACTCAAATCTGTAGTTAATTAACATCTGTAAAGACAGATTTTTTAAAACAAAAAATTTATTTGGTTCAACACAGAAAAAACTTTCCAATTTTGGAGGTATACGAGTAAAACAGACCCCGGATTCGGATTCAGCGGGTCATAATACATAGTGATATATGGTTCTGGTTTCATGTACAGGCAAGTTTTTTTGTGTGTGTCGGTGTAATTTTTGGTTATCGTCTTATTTCTATATTTTTTATCTTACATAACTACTCTGTCTCGTAACTCTTTTAACTTGAGCTAGTTATACTCTAATCTACACTGACTATTCTAAAACAAATGTTGACCGAGCTAAAACATGTTTTCGATAAAACATATTCGCGGACACCGGATGATGTAAAGTGATTGCATTTTCTCGCCGTATTCAAGACATCTACATATATATAGAAATCTGACTAATGAATCCGCTCTAAAGTTTCGCATCACCAAAAATAAAGGCATGCATTTTGTAAGCAAGTATGCAAATGGGCATAAGTCATTTGTTTGGCCAAATAAACTTCAGATGAATAAATTCAGATACATACATAAAACAAAATGTCATTACAAAGTAAAAAGTTTATAACTCTGTTACGGGTTTGTAAAGAATAATACCCACATATATATAATTTGTAGTTATTCATGCTTTAATTTCGGTCTCTGAAGACTTTAAATACATTTGCTTTCAATTGACAGTTCACACGGTAGTTATTTACGGTAGATTAAACTTTTTAATAATCTTTGAAAACTAAATGAAAACCATTGTTTCGTATACCATCACACTTCTCTATTCATTTATTGTATCACCTGTTGCGTACATTTGCTTTTCTAAAACATCAATACTACAGTAGTAATTGAAAAATTTTTATTTACACTAACACTAAATTTTCATCATAATAAATTGTCAAACTTTTCTTAATTAATAACCTGCCACGTTAAACCTAGAAAGTTATAATTGCTTAAAGTTGATTTACTTTTAAACGCATCAGTGTTCGAGGAAACTAATTTCAAGAACTTGAAGTTAAGCAACAAAATATTTTTTAAGTCCCTTCGCAGACGCGATACTTTACTCTATCTCCAAGTCAGGCTTTCATTGCAGAATTTCAGTTAATAAAAAAACTCGGAAACGGCAGAGATCCGAAGGACGGATATGAAAAGAGCCGCTTCCGCACTCGTAAAAAGAATTAAAAAGAAAGAGGCCGCGAGAGAGAGAGAACGAGAAGACGGAAGAGAGAGAGGGAGAGAGAGAAAGAGAAATGCGCATGCAGGATGCCGCGTGGTTTCGCCAAAGACGCGAAATGGCTTCGTTAAAGAATGTCCGTATACGCCCATGATGCAGCAGCCGGGTGCTCTGCTGACGTCAAACGTGCGGCACCCACTTGAGACTCGCGAGCTCTAGCGCCTTCCCTTTGTGGCACGAACGGGGTGGGGAATATATAGCGCGCTGCGGAAATTCACACGCTTAACGCCGTAATTTTATGTAGCCCTCGGCAATAAACTCCATTCCGCGCGCACGCACACGTGTTTAGATGCCACGACGGCTGTGGCTGCTGCAGATAGGTACGAGTAATAAAGTTTTGCGAAAATCGCATGCCGACGGTTCGCGCCAGCATACGCATCTCTCGCGAGATGCCTATCCGCGACTCGAGAGTACTTCTCGCATACAACTACTCGAGGTTGTGAGAGGTGTGATGCGCCAGGGGTAGGTATAGCAGTATAATATTTGAAGGAAAGATGCTAGCGAAAGCCGCTGCAGTAACTCTAATGTGATAAATGCTCGTCGAGTCGCAGAAGTCAATTTTCAACTTGAGTATTTGTAAGAATATTATGTCTCTGCTGTTATGGGCATCTACTGACAATATTCCAGCAAAATGTAACGAGAAAGATGATGATTCTTTCTTAAAGTTAAATATATTTATCATAAATAGAAAACTATAATATTTTTCTAGCTAAAACTAAATTCAATATTAGAAAATTTTATTTTACTTTTACTGTTACATATATGATTTATTTAACTTGAAGTATAATATGATCAAATTTTTCGTAATAGACTTTTTATTTATCTGTCATTATAAGTAGATACGTTTAATCAATTCCTGAGTTAAGCATAAAAACAATTTTTAACGCTAAATACTCCTGAATCATGGATTTTAGCTTATCATTTAATATGGCTATTACGTTGAAATAGGAATGGGACATAAAATATTAGTATTTAATATGTATGTTGTCTTTTTGAAAGTTCCTATGAAACTCACTTTCCAACATAATACGAAGAAAAAGCCAAAACTGCACATAAAAATTGATTTTCAAAAAGCGTTATTTTCTATAACGCGCTTTAATCCTATGAAGTGAAAAATTCTTATCTTTACGGATTTTAAAAACTTGAGTTTGTTTTGAATAGTTATCTTTAATGATCTCTCAAAATCATATAACATAAAATTGTAACCTACAAATGATAATGACAACCTGAAAATCTAATATTTTTTATTTCAAGACTTATGCTCGTTTCTTATATGAATTTTGAGTTTTTTTTTGGAATCACAGTTAAATCGGTTAATTATTCGAAGAGAAAACTTTCAAAAACTTACTGACTTGACTACAGCATCCATCAACGAGATGAAACGTACATTTTTCATTTGAAATTACATTAAAATGTTAAGAAAATAAGAAACTAATTTTAAAAATCAATCTCACTACATTAGAAATATTGGAAACTGAAAAATGATATTTTGGAACACCTAAAAAATCAGTGACTGTTTCTTATAGTTAAAAAAGGCGTAAAAAATATATAAAATTCCTCGTATAAAATTCCTTCTAATGGTGTGATTTGTATGTTTGCGTAAATTTACATTTCCTTGACAGGATCCTTACCGCAGAGAACCAAAATTTATTCTGAAAATGAGCTTTGGTTCGGCACATCCTTTACTACGGCCATCAAGCGGGAACCGGTCGTCCAGACCCCCTGTACAATACAACTTAAAGTTAGCTCTGTACTGTACGCTAAACGTCAGGGTGAAGTTTATCGTTGACTTTCGAGAACGCGATTAATTTTACATAATGGGTGATCGGCATATGCATGCTCGCGCACGTAGAGAATGCACACAGTCTCCCTGCACCCCCTACCCCATGTAAAGCGACGATAACAAGAACTTATCGACAAGGGAGTTTCTCACGCGACGCCCTCCGGCAGGCGGGTATAGGTGGGTCTCCAAGCACACGGGTGCACACAGCACCGACTGCGCGAATAAGACATTGCCAAAAGTTTTAGGACTTTGTGTTAGGTAAGTTCTTCCGCAGGAGAGAGAAAGAGGGGCAAAAAACGAGAGAGAGAGAACGAGATAGGAAGAGGGAGAGAAGGGGGGGGGGGACAGGACGACAGAGAAGATGTGGAAGAAAGTTTTGAAGAGCGATGTCTAGAAAAAGAGAAGCGGGAAAGAAATTGGAAATTCGAATTAATATTTATTTTGCAGAAGGCCTGTGCGAGACAGCGTAAAGCGCTCTTTTCAACTACTCAGCATAACCTCACAAATTAAGAGTCTAATATAACAGTGATAAATTGTATACCTTTTATATATACTATTTTTTATTTTCTGAGTGTTATTATTCATATTTTGTAACATATGTGAAGTTACTATAATAGCTAAATAAGACATCAATAATTGACAATCAACATGATTCTATTTTGACGAAATAGTTACAAAACTCAGTATAACATTATGAGTTTACTGAACAAATCTTTAATATCGTACTGCAATGTCATGAAATTCTTACACAATAACGTGTTTCATATAAGACTTTTAAATTATATATAAACAGAAATATAATATTTGCAGAATACAATAACAATTACATATAATGGACTAATCAGCAAAGCATGTGTTATTGATAATGATGAAGATTTAAGACTGAATTTAAGTGTATTCTATTGTGTACGTATGCGTGTACGTTTGTATATAATCAATTTTCTACGGATCAGTAGATTCACAATATATAAATAATATTAGCCAATTGGAAAATGAGCTCTACTTATGAGATATAAACGGATGCGGACAAATACACGCACGTACACAAACACACATAAACACAAAATGCGGACATTTTTGAAAAATGTCCGCAAAATGTCTTTTTTACTATCAGAAAGCTTTCTCTGCGAAGAATCAATGAATTTTAATAATTTACATAAAATTCATTGTAAACAGTATTTATTTAAAAATAATTTAAATCGCATAAGAAAGTTTTGATAAAATTATGAGCTCAAGAATATACTGTTTAATCTGACAATATTGAATGATTGTGTCCATACGCTGAGTAGAAATACAGAGTTACACTAGAGAAGCCGTGAGTTTGCATTCATAATATCACGAAAACCCTTTAAATCTGTTAAAAGTTGAGTGCAAAACGGGTACAGAAGTTTTGACTTTCTCACTTTTGGCAATTCGTATAAAGAGCTCAAAGCAACAACCGGTCAGGTCATATTGTTGGCACCATTTAAAGAGTTTGAACAAGCAATTCAAGGCTCAACTGGAAATGGAAACTGACCGTTTGCAACTCTGGGTTTTTCATATTTTGTTTACTACTTATGTGAGATGTGCAAACTTTCAAAGTGCACTTGACACCTACTCGCATCTTCGATACTGGTTGGCTTGCGAGTATCTTTCTTCATTTTCTTCTCGTTTTCGTTGATGTGCCTACATTCACCCAACTCCCAAGCACTTCTTGAATTACACTAACTTTTAGCTAGAACAGCAACGGTACCCTTTCTTTTCCCACTTGGGTTTGTCAAGATATTTCATTCAACGTATTTATTCTTGAAATAGTTTCAATCTTGCTTGCAAATCCAAAACAATAAATAATTTTCCATCGTAAGTATATAAACTTATAGGCTTGATTCAAAACTTTTAAGAATCTTTTAAGTATTATTTAAATATATTAATAAATTCATACAAAAATATTAATGTTTTCATGATCGTGATATAATATCAAATTAACAAATGTATAATGACTTATTTAAATTCTTGTAATATACGAAACAAAATAATTTTATTCTTACATAATTTCGAAAAATCAACTATTTAGTAATAATATTTTTATTTATCAATATTCTTTCTCTTAATGTTTTGATTTATCAATTTAATATAAAATATTTCAATGCTCCTCAAAAATGTTATATTTTACTTAAAATTAATTAATACGATTTCTATCACAAATTAAGTTTATATATAAAATTAATTACAAAGATGCTCTGCAATTAAAATTATTTACACCCTCAGGCATACGCAGCATAAAAAAACTGAAAGAGGAAAAGATAAAACAAGAAAAGTTGCCACCTAATATGTGTATTTAAATAATATCTGTGCTACATTAGCGGCGAAACAAAAATATGGATGCCTTGAGGCGAAGAAGGGGCGAGATGGATAAGTAAAGTGCAAGTGCAGAGCATGGAAACAATAGAAAGAAAACGTCCTCGAAAATCGCAAAAGAAAAGCTAGAGTAAGAAAAGCAAAAGACGAGGCAGGGGAAAGAAAGAGTGAGCCTTCTGCATGAGCGAGCTTCACGTGGCAGCTTCCAACCACTAAGTTTTTACGGACTTTTCTGTCGCCTTCGCCGTAGGAAGGGAAACGCGCGAGCACAACTTAATGACGTTCTGTCGATTACTGCTACTGCAGAGAATGACGGTACTTTTGCGAGTCTTCTTTCTCTCTCTTAGTTTTCTTTAACCCCTCCCCCTCCCTACTAACACAACCGCTTACGTAGACCTGTAAGAAAGAGAGGGGGAAGGGAAAAGAACGAGCGTCAGAGAAAGAGAGCGCATAAGAGAGAAAGACAGAGACAGAGGGGAGGCACAAAGCACGTGCACGTGCCGCGAATGCCATTACCACGCACTTTGGTTAATTAAGAAAACCAATTCTTAAGTGTCGTTGATGCTTGGGTTGCTGCTGTCGACGCTTCTGCGTGGGACATGCTTCGGTATATTAGAACTTCCGCATCGTGTAATTAACTACTGAATGAGAATCCTTGATGTTGGGAAAAGAAAATAACTTCTTAAACCTAAAATAAATTTATTACGTTAATGGCAGACCATTCATTTTCAAAAGGAAACGTTTTTGCTATTTTCCAGGTCGTTACATCAATCATTAGAAATAATATTTTCGAAATAGACATTTTTCTCAATAAGCTATAAAGTCCATACAATAAAGAAATTTTAGTTATTACAAATATTTTTAGTTTTTTTCCTCGTTTTATACGTTATAAGATAGTCGTGACAATGCTTTAATACACGAAAACTTGTCGCGAATGTGAATTTTAATGTTTCATTTCGGGGTATGTGAGTGACAGTGTACACATACAGCTTCGAAAATATTTTTATTGAAAAGCTAAAAAAATTTTACAAAAAAATCTATTCTTGTGTTTATCGCGAAAAATGCTTCCCTGGGGAGCTATAAATTAATGAAAATCGGTCAAAAATGCAAAGAATCATCAAAATTTAGTTTTCGACTTCTTATATCTCGAAAACTATGGGTCAAAAAAATCTAAAATTCAGGGATATCCAGAATGAGTAGCAGAACATTTTCTGAGAGTTTCAAGAAAATCTATTTTTTGACTTGTCGATTTGACAGAGACTTGGCCATGTATACGAGTTATAAATGCTTAATTTTGTGATTTACAAGATACGTTAATTTTTATTGCAATCATAATAGTAATAAAACTTTTAGTAATGTTTAATATTTTAACAAGCGTATTTCTTTTACAAGGTACCATGCATATAGAAGAACGTGAAACGCGGATCCTATTTTAGATGCTACTCGGATGCGCATTCCTCCTTTTGCTTTTCCTCTTTTTCCTTTTTAGTCTCAGAGATCACTCGCTTATTAGACGATTCCTCTCCTCCTCCACAACTTGTGCACTGCGCGAGACTGTGAAAAAGTAGCTATTATGCCGAAGGACCGTGAAATGAACACAGTCCGCTATTCTCTCCGTTTCCCTTTCTTCCTCACGTTCTTACTGATTCTTTTACTTCTTTCGCTTCTCTTTGATTTACGCTAGTAGAGAATTCTGCAAGCGTGCGATAACTTATCGGACGAGCAAGTTTTCTTTTTTTATTCCAATTTTTTTGTCTTGTGCGATCCTTCGCATCGCGCGGCGAAAGAAGATTACAGGATGCGGAGCTGCGGTTGAGGAAAGTGGAATCGCTCTTCTTGGCTCTGGCTCTGAGATTGATAAAGGAGAGTAGACTTTATCGCTTTGTCGAACTGATCGAATCGTCCTCCGTTCTTCAGAGACTTACGTGATTTCCCACGCAGTGACCAATTTTTTGGAGACCCGTGTGCAATACTCGAGTAGACCACTCAATTTCTAGGAAGCTCATATATTTTAGTACACATACTTTAATACATAGATAATTAGTATTTTTTAACAATTTGCTTAAACATCTTTGTATGATTCTTTCATACACATACAATTTTTTCGAATTCCGTAATATTTTGAAAAGATCTACAGTTGTAGAAAACACATAGTATATGAAAAGCGCATTTATAGAAAATAAATAAAATCAATTTTATATGTATAGAATTATATATATAGAACTGTACGTATAGATTTATACAAATTTTCTATAACAAACCTTTTGTACAATATCTTTTGTATAATAGCAACTACGTCTTGAATTAGTTTATTTTGTAGATATATTTCTGGAGTTGTGTATTCTGTTAATCATGCTTTCTATTTTAAATACAGTTTAATAAACGTCTGTCTGCTGATGGGTCATGCGAGTTCTTTGTTTTTAATTATCTAAATAAAAAACTTACACCTAATAACTTTATCTAGTCCCGCTCTTAGAACAATTTAAAATACATCAAAATTAAAATTGTGGATATTTCCATTTAGATAAGAAAAAGACCATGTTTTTATAAATTTCTGCTAAACTAAAACTATTGATAGTATGCAGTAGTTTTGTCTTTTTAAAGTAATCGATACATATTGTACATTTAGAACAAGAGGAACATTTCTTTTTAATGTTGTAATTAATGTACCAATCATAGCACATAAAATCTGAAAAATGAACCTAATTGATATCCAATTTGGTTCATTTTTCATTTTAAATATTAAATATCGTGCAACTAATAAATTATTATATACCTATAGATAAATAATCAATTTTAGTCATCTTCATAAACTTCTAAGAAAATATGAATTCAATTAACTTATATACCAATTGTCATAAGGAGTATTTTTCAATAAACAAAATACCAAGCAAATCCAAGGTGTAAGCGCATTATAAAACAAAAAGGTAGTTTTAGAAAAAGGACAGCAAAACTAAATTCCAATCGAAAATTACCACGCTCACACAATTGTACGGCAGCTGAAAATTGCAAAAATCAGCAGAATTTTTCTCCGTTCTGTCTGTCTCCCTCTCTCTCTCTCTCTCTCTCTCTCTCTTCGACCCTTTTGACTTTCGATAATTTAAAAGTATTGTTCGGCTTCCGTTCCGAATCAAGTTTCCTCGTGTGGACGAATCATAGAGGTAGATTTGAAATTCCATATTTTATTTAATCCACTTTTTCGTTGGTCCAATTATTGTCGTTGCGACAATTGCATGTCACCTCTCCCCCCTTTTCCAAATCATACCGCGAACAATAGCACCGTCAATGAGTACCATGCAAAAAACGAAGAAAAAGAAGAAAAACGTGTAGTAAAAAAGCAGACATAGCAGGTGAGATTTTCGGACAAAGGTAAATTTATCTGTCTACCCTGATTTCGACTCGGGATGTCCTAGAGTTGTTGAGTTGCGGTACTGCGTACATGCAGCTAACGGCGTCGACAACCGCACGCTTGCATTCAGAGGCGCTTTTTCTTCATACTCGCTAGTTTTTTGTCGGATATCTAAAAGTCAAATGCGGGTGCAATTTTTTTCTCATTTTCGACAAATCTTTTCTTTGCATTTTCAGCTTTTCTCGTTCGGAACTTTTCAAAACACACGGCAATTTACTCCTATATTTGTGCTGTTGAAAATTAATATCCGATAGCCATCTCTATTATCTAATTTTCAGGCACAATTTGACATGCATTCATACATAAATTTAAAAACAAGTGATTTTGTATGCCACTGTTGCCTCTTCAACTTAATTTCATTATTCAATAAGTACACTATACTCAAAAAATTTACTGATAAGACTATTGTCTATAAAATCAGAGTTACACAATATTTGAATATTACTTTGTGCATCTATATAATTTGAGTTTGATATGGTCTTTTGTTGGGGCGTTCTGAGACACATACAAATAAATAATACGTCCAGTCACATACAGATATCGAATTCAAATAAACCTCCCCTCTGCTTTCTGCAACTTGATATATCTTCTCCATTTTATGCCTCGTACGATACCTCTCTCACTCTCTTTCTCTCTCTCTCTCTCTCGCTCTCTTCCCCTCTCTTTTAATATTTGCATTTAATGAAAACGTTACCAAATGTTTGAGAAAGGACCAGTCAACACTGCGATTTAGCAGTAACGCTCTGATTTTCTTTAGCTGGTATATTGGTGGCAGGGCGTGTAACAAGTATAAAATGTGTGTCCGATACAATTTGTGAGCGACGACGAGTTCAAGCGTCAGCCGAGGTCGTGTATGTGTGAATTTGACGGCAATTTCATCCCGCAGGCTGCTTGCATGCCTGGATATTTCTGACGACAAGAGTCAGGGACATACGTCGTTCGACCATGAGTTTTAGGGCCGATGACGGATAAGTTATATGACGATAATGTCATTTTCGAATTACGTTTATATTGTCAAATCAGTTTGCCCTAAGCTTTAAAGGTTAATGTAGAAATAATTAAATACGATCAAAATAACTTTATGCAAAATTGCAAAATTATGTGCATATACCAATATTTAAAAAATATTTCACTGCTATGAATAAAGTCGGATATCCGATTACCGATAATCTCCTTTGAATTTGATTCATCCACGTTTTTCAATTATTGACCCTCATATTACTGTTTTTCCATAACAGCCCGTTATTTTACGATATTTTTAGGTTACAACCCATTACTTTAACGTTATAATCATGTTCAGTTTACGTTATTTTTTTATTTTTGCGTTTTATCGTTATATTTACATTATTTTTCTTTTCTAACAATACTTGCCATGTTATACTACTTTATTTTGACATCTCTTATTATTATTGTAATAGAATACTTCTCCGTTGTTATCCGATATTTGTCGATTTTGTAACGTAATTACCCGTTATTTTACTTGTTTTTGATATTATTTTTCGTTTTTAATTTTTATTCATAGTATTTTTTTTTAGAGATTGAGTCGGTTGTAAAATAATATAATAACATGTTAACAACACAAAAGGAGAAAATTTGTATGTAAAACATCGAACAATAATGAAAATAAATTCAAAAATAACAAAAAGATAATTTAACAAAACATAAAAATAACAGATTTTTCATTTATGCAAAAAGAACATTTTTCTAATAACTTTTTCCTTATACGTGGATGAATTTTATCTGCAAGGTAAAACATATTCAAGTAAAATACCGTACGATGTAAAAATGTACAGGTGTAATAATAAAAAATATTTTTAAATTTTATTTTTACGTTAAATAAAAGGACGGCAGAGTGTGAGCTGCTACAGCATAGGTATACAATTCAAAAAACGTTATTAAGATAAAAATGAGTAATCGCTTAAAAATATATTAATGACAAGTTAAATAAAGTAAATACTTTTGCGCGTTATTTTATCTTTCGACACTTCGACTACGATACTTGGTCCTCGATAAACATCGTGACTTTTATTAATCGAATCGACGCTTACGTCCACGCAACATTTGCCTGTGCAGACGGATAATAGGCGATGGTTCGCTGGTACGTGATCACGGCCATGGTGCGCTCAACGTAGTTATCGGCTGTCTCGAGGCTTTAATCAGAGGAATCAAATTGCGGTACTCCAACCACATCTGTTTCGCTCTCCTTTTTATCCTCCCTCCCTTTTCTATTTTCTGTCTCTTTCACTAACTCTTTCGCTCCCTCTTTCTGAATCTTTCAAAACTTTACTTTTTGTATGAATACATATTTATATAAATGAGCAAATGCATCATTTTTCCACTCTCAAAGAGTACAAAAACTAATAGAAAAATAAAAAATAGAAGAGTAAAAAAATTTTAAAGCATACATTTGCGACAAGTTTTTTGTTGTTCTATAGGTTATTAAATGAACTTAACAACACCTTGAACACGTAAAAACGGTCTTATGATACCCTTTTGTTTCAAAGAAATGATTTTGAAAAAATTATCGAAGACGACCTTCTTCTGAGTGTATGTCATTTTACCAAGAACAAACCCGAAACAGAAAGATGTAACACCATTTTCCGTGTTCAAATGTTCTTACTTCTATTTTATAACCCGAATAAGAAAAAACTTGCCACAAATGTGTGGCTTCAAAATTTTTTTTTAATCCTCTGAGTGTCTCAATATGAGATTGTATAAAATTTTATACAATTATATATACTCATATATGGATCGATACAAAGGGCAACTGCAAGAGCAACTGTATCCATATTGTTGACCATATGCAATCGTGTACGACTATACATATTACTTATAAAAACATGTATTTTTATACAGAGACAAAATTATATTTGATTAAATACATTCATTTACAATCACGCATGACTATAAAAATTGATACAATTTTTGTACTTGAGTATGCATGGCCATATATAAATCATTTTTTCTCACTTAATATCCTTAAAAAAAGACGATTTAATGTAACTAAACACCTTGATATAAATAGAAAATAAGCTTTCACCAAATTGTAACTTTGAGAATCAGAAAGTTAATAGATTTTCGTCGTATTTCTATTAAATTATTGATATTTTATGTGATTTGGAGTTAAAAAATTGTTGGTATCAAATTTATTTGAGTGAATAATTTTTAAAGTAATGGATGTAATACTTGATAGCTGTACAACTTGAAAAACATCGAATTTTTATTTATTCAATTACGACTAAAACATCTTACTCTTGATAAGTAATACCTTTTTATGTTTACACACACAAAAAGTTCAACCGTGATGTAACACCCACGCTACTACTCAATTCTGGGTTTCAGTTTTTCTCATTCAATTTTGAATTTTAAGAAAAAAACTCTTTGGCTGTAAGTTTAGTGAAGAACTACAATGTACCAAAGAGTTTTATTCTTTAAATTCAAAATTGAATGAGAAAAACGGGAACCAAATTTTTAGTTATAGCGTACGTATCACATCACCGTAAAAAGATTAATTTCATGATTATGAGACAAAGCAAAAGTATAAAATAGTAAACGTGTCTCACAAAGTACTTTCTTAGTTACATTTCATTAAATTATAAAAAAAATAACCATCATTTCATATATATTCAATTCACAACATCGTATTACGAGTCAAATAATTTTAATATGTTCAATTCCATATGCAAAAAATTGGTTGTTTGGTAAACAAGGAAAATCCAAAATTTAAATTGATCTACTTGTACACAGTTAATCTCCATTATAAACTCATAAACATTTATCATTATAACCCTTAAGCTCGCGACCCGTATATTTCGACCGCGAAACTACATGCTCACCGGCGCTTAGAAATTGCGCGTCAACAGTCGCAAACTTTCGAATTACGTACGAGCGTGCTCGCAGGCCTCGCGGGTACATAATCAACCGGAAAGTCCACCAATGAAAACAAACGAGTCTCGTGCAATCCGATTTTCACCGCCTACTAATCCTCCCCTCCCTTTCCTCCCCCGGGAAACCACAGGCACACGAGTACGAAGGGCAGAGATAAGAGAGAGCAGGATTGATTGATTGCATTTTATTATGCAACAGTCAATTGATCCTATGGCAAAATAAACTTAATGTACATAATTTATAACAATATGCTTTTGTGATGAAGAATAATATCATTTTACAATGAGTATAAAAAAACGAAAGGTATAACGTAGGATTTAAAAAATCTAATGCAACCAAATTTTTACATGAACTTGAAAATAGTGTCGCTATTCGCAAATTCATATTATAATGTATTTTATATTATAATTTGGAATATTTCATGAAACAATTTTTAAAGTATATTATTCAATAATATATTATAAGCAGCTTTGTCACAGCCTTCTTTGCGTACATTATTATAAAATGAATTATATACTTTATAATACTGAAATGGGTGCTGCTATTATAAGTTTTTCTAATTAAAAGTGAAATTAGATTACAAAAAAATGTTGAGGTTATCAGTAAAGAGTATAGCTTTGTAGGACAGCCGAAAAGACGATATGCTATCAATGATAATGCAAATAATTGTCGACCGTGGGATACTGCGTTCAGGTTTATCGAACAAGATTTTAAAATCCAAAACAGCTTGTATCTTATTTTATCATTAGAAAAATTGAGATTTTTTTTGGATTCTTAAAAGAAATAGTAACTTCTTTAATCAAATATATGTCTAAAATCAGATACGAGTGAAATTATTAATCTTGGCACAAAAGCCGATCTCGTAATATGAGAGAGACACAGAGAGAGAGAGAGAGAGAAAGCGAGATTGAGAATCGTTTCGTTAAAATAAAATTCCACATTACTTTCACGAAAGTGTTTAGAAATAGCAAGGCTAAAAGTATCAGATTAACAGTAGCAACCGCGCTCGTACATCGACGACACGCGAATGATTTTTGTTATAGGTCGTATCAGAAGCGGTGCGCGGGATGTTCAAACCATGATCGTAAACGATTGCGGCGACGGGGCTGATGCTGCTGAAGTAACGACTTGCAGTGAAGTAATCTCACCATAATGGTTTGTGAAATGGGTTGAATTAAATTTTCATTGTAATTTACACATTAAATAGAAAATACCATTTATTTTCTGAATCAGTGGTACGGTATATTGTATTTATTTTTAGTTATTACAAATTTCTATCATATTTAGATATGTACAATGAAAATATTTTAAATATGAGAAAATACAAACAAATAATAAATATTAGTTTTGTATATTTTTAGTGTATTTTTGTATATGTTTAATGCCACAAAAGTATACAAAAAATAAATAAAAAAAACTAATAACAGTGACAAAGGTAGTAATAAGGTATTAAGATACAAGGAAAATTCAATTATGCATATGGAATGGAATTTTTGTGGAGACCCTCGTATTTCTGTTTGTATTTCGTATTCAATTCAGTCTTTATTCAGAAAGGGAACCTTAATTTATTGATTTTCCGAATAATTCAGTTCTTCTAATACCCTGTTATTTCTTGTATATTTACTAGATAAAGAATGATTATTTTTCAAATCCAAACCTTCATCCATAATTGATTCTATGCATATTTAATATTGACCCGATTAAAATACTTACCCTGTACATGAAACAAAATTATTAATTAATAATATGACTGAATGTTATTAAAAAATTGCATAGATATGTTCATATGCCATATTTTTTCATATTAGAAAAACTGTTATTGTGTACGATAAAAGTTTCATTAAACTGACACTAAAATTGTTATTGACATACCACAAATTTGAAGCCTTCCTATAGTGAATGGGATAAGTCACTTTCAGTAAGAGTCAAATGTTAAAAATATTTTTAATCTTGTACTATTACTACTGTCTATTTACTATTGAAAAATTTTGAATTTTCTATTTTACTAAATATTTTGTATTTTAATAAGGATGTATAGATGATCTTGGACACTGTATATAAGCTGTTTTATAAATAAACATTATTACAATCTTTTCTTATATTTTTAAAATTTTTCATACTCAATTCTCACTACTTCAATGAAATCTAAAAATACTTATTCTATTAGAGTAATCAAGCATTACTGTCAGGTTTCTACAGATACACTGTAGCTGTAGCAACGGAATACTGAAGATGCTGCACTATGGTTTCACCTCTAAAAAGAATCAAGTTTATTATGTGTGAGAACGAATCAAGAGAATATTTTCATAAAATATCGTTTTTACTATTGAGATGTAACCTATTATTTACAAATTACTTTTATATGCTTGTAACAAAATAAAATATTTTAAACTCAAAGTCAATTAGTCATTTTTTTTAAATTTTCGTTGAATTGGAAGTCCTCTTAAATACACAAAAATAGTTATGTTTTTTCACAGTCTTTTCTAAATTTTAAGGGAAGTATATATTATACCAGAGTAAAATTAGAAGATGTAATTCTAATCGTGCATGAACACTTTTCATAAGTATTTACTATTTAGTTATTTATTTAATCATTTTTGAGAAAAAGTACTTTGAACGAAAAGTATTTTATCTTTCCAAATGATTATAGTAAAAACTAAATATGTTACAACTTTTATATCAATTTTATTTTTTCTTACTTAATTTTATAAAAAATCGAAAAGTACGTATGTACTGAAATACTAAGTCGCATTACGTATATTATATTTAACCTTTACTCAAAATGTAAACTTTGCGGGACTTCGGGTCATCGCCTTTTATATATGCGTATCTGGAAATATCAGGGCTCGTGCCCACTGAATAATTGAAAACGATTATAATACATCATTGATAACCTAGAAGATGCGGGTGTAATAGGAATTCGGAGTAAAAGAATTTAAGACGATAAAAAGATAACAAAAAGATAAACCTTGAAAATAACAAGAATTAATACATTGTAATTTGAGATTTAATATTTTAAAAATAATTATTATGAAATTAAGAATTTTACAAGTCTTCTGTAGTAGTACAAGCTTTAAATTTATTTAAAATTTTTTATATATGAATAGCGATGTTTTTACGCGACCTTAAAACTGGTCTTTTTGCAGGCCCACCTTTTGAATGAAATATTTCTTCTTTCTTATAGCATAAAATTTTCAAAAATATATATATATAGAAATTTAAAAAATGGCACAAAGCCGATAAACTACGATCTAAAGAAAGAGGCAAAGCCAATTGGTTAATAGAAGTCAAAAACAGCAATTGCTGAGGCAAAGCCAAAAACCGTCAAATCCAAAGATCTTGGGTTGGTACACACCCAACAAAAGGCCGTGTGATACGCATATAAAAGACCATCCAGTTGCACCAACTCTTAGTCTGCTTTGAAATCTCCGTCGAAATCGACCAATAAAAAACCGTTGCTAGTTCATTGGCACTTAGCTTTCACAAACTTTATTTAATTATTCCTTTAATTAATTTTTACTTTCAATATTTAAAATTTTATATAAACTGGATCTGAAGATATAGAAAAGCTAGATCTGTGCCAAATTGCAGAACGATTGGATAAATTTTGCTCTTGTTATCGTGCGACAACAAAACCCCAAATTTTTTCTAGACTAATTTTTTTTCTAAAAAAAAATTAAGATAATATTTTGAAATTTTAACCAAATATAGTCTTCTATAAGTTTAATAAGTGATTAAAATTTTAAGTCGATAAAACAAGTATTCTCTGAGAAAACGCGACTCAAAAATTTTTAAAAAAAATTTTTAATCTCAAATATCTTTTTTTATAATGGAGCGATTTTTTTGGGCAACGAACTCGATCTGAAGATATATAAAAGCTACATCGGTGCCAAATTTCAAGACGATTGGATAATTTTTGCTCTTGTTATCGTGCGACAACGAAAACGCAAATTTTTTCAAAAATAATTTTTTTCTAAAAAAACAAATGAAGATAATCTCTTGAAATTTTAACCACATATAGCCTCCAATTAGTGCAATAATTGGTTAAAATTTCAAGTCGATAAATAAAATATTTTTTGAGATATTAATTTTTGAAATATAAAAAAGTTTTCATTAATAACAAATGACAGAGTGAAGATATTTTAAATTTTAAAAAAGGAAAATATAGGTATTTATATATACTTTAATTTTGGGTATTTACCGTATATCAAGCAACATTTTAAAATGATACTCCTTTGACTTGAGAGTCGCGCATGAACCTCGGATATATTAAAACAAATGCTGCTAATTGATTGGCACGTATCTTAACCTAATTTGTCGATTCCTTTTATGAAATGAAAATACGAAAAATAAATTTATAATGAATTTCTATCATAAAACTTTTTTCTTTTGTATTAAAACAAAGATATTAATATATATATATATACATTAATGTCATTGTTTAACTTTGAAACGATGCGCTAACACATCTTAACCTCTTAACCTCAATGTTTAACCTCAAATATCTCTGAAATTTATTGACGGATCATTTTGCCAAAATAACTCAAAGTGCCAAAATAATAAGAGCTATCCAAAATCTACCTCTACAAGAAATTCTGAAGCGGTCAACTCAATTTTACTCACGCAGTCGTTGGACATACAAAACTCGTTTTTTTCATTTTGCTTCCTCAAAGAGGAAGCTTTGTAATGGTGAAAAAAATTTTTAAAAACAAAAAATGTTTAAAAACATGTTTTAAGACTTTTGGCATGAAAATCCGTGGTTTTTGAGCAAACAAATTTTCGGGTCTGTATGTGTGTGTGTGTGTATGTGTACCGGCTATAACTTTTGAAAAAATTGACCGATTTACATCGCGTAAAGCTTATTCTTTTCGTTTCGAAGGAGAATAGAGATAGCATAACCTATTTTTTCGTTTTTCTTTTGTTTTATAACAAAAAAACGGTTATGAATTTTTCGTTTTTTTTATTTTTAAATACGTTACGGTAGATATTACTTACTTTAATCAATTTTTATTTAAAGGTCGTCAGATTACCTACAATTTCTTTTTTTTTTAAGTTTAATTATCCTAAGTCATTTGTTATTAAAGAAAATATGGTTTAAACTTCTTTATCTTTTTTCTAAGTAAATTTTTAATTTATTGACTTGAAATTTTAACCACTTATTAAACGTCTTTGGGGCAATATTCGGCTAAAATTTCAAGTGGTTATCTTCATTTGTTTCAGAGAAAAAAATTATTTTAGAAAAAATTTTCGTTTTTCGTTGTCGCACGATAACAATAGCAAAAATTATCCAGTCGTCTTGACATTTGGCACAGAGATAGCTTTTTTATATCTTCGATAGATATTTGAGGTTAATTTTTTTCTTATATTTTTGAATTACGGTTTCTCAGAGACTTGTTGATTTATCGACTTGAAATTTTAACCACTTATTACACTGATTGTGGGTAATATTCTGTTAAAATTTTGAAGCAATTATCTTCATTGGTTTTTTTATAAAAAAATTAATTTAGAAAAAATTTTAGTTTTCATTGTGACACAATAATAAGAGCAAAAATTATCTAATCGTGTTGATATTTGGATCAGAGATAGCTTTTTTATATCTTCGAACCGACTTCGTTGCCCAAAAAAATCGGTTCATTTCTACTGAAGATATTTGAGGTTAAAAATATTTTTCTTAAATTTTTGAATTGCGTTTTCTTAGAGAATTGTTGATTTGCCGACTTGAAATTTTAATCATTTATTGCACTGGTTAGTGGCAATATTCGGCTAAAATTTCGTGATTATCTTTATTTTGTTAAGAGAAAAAAAATATTTTTTGAAAAAAGGGCATTAAAGGGTTCAAAGTTAGACAATGAAATTGCAATAGATATTAATATGTTTGAAAAAAAAAAAAAAGTTTTTTTATTGAAATTTGTTAGCATTTTTTTGTGGAATATTTATTCTTAGAATTTCAATTGATTAAAAGGAATCGAAAAATTATTTTGAGGAAGCTAAGGTTCAAAGAATTGGCAGCGGTTTTTTAATTTTTCACTCAAAAACTAAAAGAGTAGATTGAAATTTTTACCGAGTATAGCTATTTATATTTTGCATTATTTTGATTTTGTTTAGTTCGGGAGTCATAAGCTTTTTAAAAAAAAAAACGCGTTTTTGATAATAACAAAAGAAGTGTTGTAGCTATATAATTTTGTTTTAACTATAGATTTTTTATGCTCTTTGAAATGCTACCTATCTGATTAAAATATCTCGATCATATCATTAAAAAAAGCAAACATAAATTTTGAGAAAATCGAAAATTTGAAAAAAACGCATCAAATCCAAAAATGGATTTTTGACCCGCTATCACACAAACAAAAACAAAAAAAATGAGACCGGTCCTCTTACGATCGACCAAGTAGAAACTGAGATCCAGACGTATATACACACACACGCGCGTGCACACACACACACACACACATATATCCATACTGACATTTTTTAAAACCACGTATTATAATTGCTTAAACCTCAGAAAACGATTATAACATATAGAATTATTTGAGGCTTTGACGGTGGTCTATTTTAAGACTATTCATGATGAAAATTACTAGTACAAAGCTTCCTCTATAGGGAAGCAATACTTCGAAATTTCAAATTACTCCCAATTTAGTGTGATTTCGGACAATATATAGCGATAATAGATTAAATTGGATTAAACTTGTTGAGCCTTTCTGTGTTTTGCGACCGAGTTGGAAAATTTCCATGAAACCAAATCAAAATGGAATATCATACAAACATTGAAAAAGTAATGGAAATACAGATATTTTATAGCATGAAGGCTAAACGAAACCCAGCGAACATATTCGATCTATTCTGATAAATTCACAGAATGAATGAAAACAACGATATGCTAAAAAAGTGTTTTATTTTTTTCTTCTATGCAAGCGATGAGAGAAGTACGCGGGTCTTAATACCTCGTGCGCAGGCCTGAGACGCATTACCTCTTTTTCGCGGGCTTATAATCAAACTAACACCAGGATTTTAATTAGAATAATCTTTATCGTTTTTTAACTTAAAATTGTTGTAATATTGCTCTAAATAGACAACAAATTTATTTTAATTAATAGAAGACTAAATGGATATTGAAATAAAATAAAAAAGAGTTCCTCACTTAAGAATAACAAAAATAGGATAAAACTTTAAAAGAACCTCATTTCCCACCAACTAAAAAGGGCGTTTGTATCATTATCTTTCGCTATACGAAAACGAGAAGGAAGGCTAATTATTTCGAAACTAAAAATACAAAAACTGTATTTTTGCCATTTCGCGGTACTTCCAAGGACGGTCAATAACGACGAGGCTATTCGGATATACAATGATACGAGGATCGAATTATACCAAATTTTAGAGCAAAAAATATATCTTCGTTAAAGAACTTGCTTTTGAAGAAAATCATTGTTTCCAATTTCGTATTTAAACGACTTTAAAAGATCGATCCTAATTTTGAGATTCACTATATTGAACTCAAAAGTAAACAGAATTCTCCACAATTAAAAAAGTTATCTTACTAAGTCCGGCAGCTAGATAAGTTTAAAAATTTTTAGTATTTTTAAAATTTTTAATATAGAATAGACTGTAGAATAAAATAAAAAATGTTGTACCATATGATAAATGCATCAGTCTCCGACCGGTCATCAGAAAATGAACATTTTGTGTGATGTTCAAGTTTCCCATAATTTTAATTTCTATTTTTAAGTATATATCAAAGCACGCAAGTTGATCCTAAATCATTTTCTACGCACAATTAATTTCATATTGATCTATTAAAAATAGTACAAAGTTTATTGATTCACTGGACTTAAATGGGGAGTCTCTGGAGAAATAGTCCTAGAATTTCAAGACACGTCTCCTTACATGTGGTTTAAAAATGTTTCTATCACCCTTATGTCACTGATTACATTGATTGTATAAGAAAATGGTTCATAACTATGTCCAAAAATAGTAAATTCACTCACTTGTACTTCTTAAGCGTCGCTTCGATACTTTTTAGGATAACGTGGCAAACAAGAGCGCCCAAAGTAAATAGGATTTTTGTGTCACGACAGAAGCATGAAGCACGCCAAATGAAGCGGGAAGCATCCAGGTTGTAAATTGCGAAAATGGAATGCAAAAAGTTTAACGAATTTTGCGCGATGGATATATTAACTCTTGCGTAGTTCAGCTGCTTGGGTCAAAAGTCGTGTGGTTCCAGTTATTTGAGAACAACCCTTCCTTTCTCTCTTCCTGTTCTCTCTCGCTTTCTTTCTCCCACTCTCCCACTCTCCCACCATCTCTCTCTCACTTTCCTCCCCTTTTTTTCTTTCTCTTTCTTTTTGCGTACGTGTATTTTCATAGCAATGACTTTTTCTTTACACATTTTCCCGCTACCTCTAGTCATTGTCAGGACGGAAATTCTCACTTTCATTGTTCTCCACTTTCGTGCACAACCACACAGTTTCCCTGTTCTCCCCTTTTTTAAAGAGCAGCGCACTCAAATTCTCCTCTTCATTTGCTCTCCTTTTCGCTCATTCTTCTTTAGCAAGTTTTTCACTTTCTTTCGTTTCTCTTGACTTTTGTCGTTCTATCTTTCGCTCTCTTGTTTTGTGGTCTCCGACATTTACCCGGCTACCGGTTAATTGAATTGCAGTGCAGCTTCGTTCCAGCTGCACTGGAAAGTGCAAAATATTATGTCTGATATGGTAAGTTCTTCTCTTGTGCTCTGTAAAACGCTCTTCATTAACAATGACCCAGTTCCCTTCACGACGCGCGCAATATGTAGCGCAACAGCGCTGATGAAATGCACGAGCTCACGTAGAGACTTTTGGCTCACTTCTCATTGGTAAAATAAATTTATTTTTTTTCTGATATTTTGATTTTTAGGAACTTCATAATTAATTTAAAATCACTAGGAAATTATCTAATTACTAAAGCGACATGTAATAAAATTTTATACTAAAATTCAGCTTTAAATTAACATTTAAATTTATATAAAAAGTTTCATTGTACTTCATAAGGTTAAAAAATGTTAACACAGATAAAAATTTATTTTATAAGTAATATTAAAACCTTCAAAATAATTTTAATTACTTTTATGTATTTCGATTTCAAGTTTTCTATAACAAGCTATAATATTTCATTGATAAATGTATCAGCTTCGATAAATAACTTTAAATTATAATAAGCGAAATATTGTGAAGCAAGAATAAAACTTTTCTGTTTTTATTCTCTGATTTCACTACCATATTCTGATTATACATATTAAATTTATTATCATTTATACTGTTATTTTATTAATATCTATTCACTATTATTCTCGAATAATACTTAACAAGCTTTTATCTCCTTTTATCACCTGATGCAATATAATAATAGTCGCTTAGTAAAGTGCTCACAGTTAGTGGTCTACGAGACAGCGCATCATCTCATTTCTCGCTATGCGCAACAGAAGTCGTTGGATTATCTCCAGCTAGCTCCAGCTTCGGTAATTTTATATTTGATACTACTTGTGTTATTCTTCTTTTTTCCTATAAAGTAACTTTCGTAGAAAACCAGGCGAATTTTTCTTTACTCCATCGATAAGACTTCCTCACACTTTGGAATTACGCGTGTGCTCATCATTTGGAGGGGATTAAAAGACCAGCGACAATAAAAGAGCTCGTTAAAACGTGCAGCAATACCGATACGAATCTTTTCGGGTGCATTGTAGTTTGAAGTATAATGAACAAAAGCTTTTTCCAATGGTTCTCCTCATTACGTGAGGATTACAGTATAACTTTGTTCAAACCGGATTATCAATATGTTCTAAGTTTTTCATTGCTCAAAGTTTAGGTAGTAAAAGAAAATGTTTAATTATATATCATTATTTTATTTGAAATACTATTGTCTCAAATCTCTTAAATTTTAAGTAAAAATTTACTATAATTATTTGAAAAAAAAAAATTAACGGCGATTGTTACTGGCTAATTTCAACCACCAATTGAAATGCGAAAATGTGTGTTTAATGGCTTTTCAACTCAAATGAAACATATATCTTTTTCACAAATAAAGAGATACATCGAACAGAGACTATTTCTTCTTATATCCCTTTAAAGAATGAATGTCTTTTTAAACTTTCTTGTGATTGCTTGGCGGGCATTATTTCTCAACGCATCTTTATTACTGTAAGAACTCTTATGCGGCAGGTTATATTCTTGCACTTCTCCGTTTTGTTCGATCTCTCTCGATTTTATGTAAGGGGTTCCAGAGAATCAATGAGTCAATCACTATAAACATAACCATTATTTTACCCTTCTCTTAATATTCTGTGTTAGCGGCTCGTTTTTTTAGTAGGTATATATCATATAATACTGCAATCGCTTTTCCCATATAGAATTTTCATTTGAAGCCCGAATTTCATAACCTTTCAGGAAAAATATGAATTCAAAGAGAATTTTTGTTTAAAAAGATACTTTAACAAATGATAAGTATGAGAGAATTTTTTGTAACCATTTCAATTGTAATTACAAGCTATATTAAAACTGTCATGATAATTTTGATAGGAAACAAAATAGTTGATAAGGCTTTTTTCGTGTTTATTGCTGACTGCCGGATGAAATCACGATTTTTCTACTTATTTTAATAATCCTCTATTCAATTCTGTATATTTGATATTGAATATTTTTGTATGCTAAAATTCGGCAAGCTCTATAATACTAATATTAGTTTAGTTCATAGTGCGTTGCCCTATAATATTAGTGATTCTCAGCAAACGTGCTCAGTTTTACATGTAATCTCCGTGGTAGCTACTACTGTTTTTCATTGAATAATAATGAACATCTGGTGATTGTTAATTTTATGGTTTCATATTTTTGTTACTTGAGTTTCATTCTTGTAAAAAAATGTATTTTTGAAAAAAATTGAAGATTATACACTTGAAAATTTAATAAAATATCCACGGAGATTACAGGACAGAATCGATGCACTTTTGCGGAGAATCACCCATACAATAATATGTACCCAATCATACACACTATTAATTATATGCCCTAGCGGAAAAAAATAATGCTGCTAACAGTTAATATCTGTAGTTACCAGGAAACGGAAGAAAACAGAAATTAACTGCAGAAAAATGTCAGAATTCGGACAAAGACAACAGAAATCATCAGTTTTTATCAGTATTCTGAATAAAACTGAAGACAATAATTATATACGGAAGAAAACTGTTTATAAATAATGAAAAAATTGGAAAATTTTGCTATGTACAATTTAATTCTATAACTGAACATAACAGTTAATAACTGAAGAAAACTGATATTAACTATTGATAAACGAATAGAATAGTTTAAAACTGTTTAAAACTGAAGAAAATTTGAAGATAAGTGAAGAAAAATGAGAATTTTCAATTTCTTTACGATTGAAATTTGAACATAATAGTTAAAAACTGAAAGCTACTAAAGAAAGTTGTAGATAACTGTTGTCTTTGTCTCAGTTCCGACCATTTTCTGCAGTTATCTGCAGTAAATAACTGTCTCCTACATTTTCTTTCACTATTTTTTTCCGCGAGGGTGTTAATAGATTTTTAAAATGCATATATTAAATGGATACTTTACAGTTTTTTTATTAATATTCGATGTAGTTTATTGATATCCTATTTTTTTATACATATTTTTGAATGGAGCAAATGCAATATTGCATTTGAAAGGCAATCGTTTGCAATCGAATAACATACGTATATGTTGATACGTAGAAATTTAATCCATTTATGCGCTGAGGAAAACACACTTGATTTAAATAACAGAACAAAAAAAGCAGCTGTATACTGACAAAAATACTAGTACTTAAAATATAAGTTGTTTGTTCAGATTTATAATGATATTGGAAAAGAAGTTTGAGTGAATTTATAAATGTATTGTCGCATTATCTGATAGAGTTTTCTGTAAGTGATGTGTACTTTAACATATTTGAAATAAATGTGCCTACGTTGTACGCGCGTTTTCGCCTGTTTGAAGTTCAACAAAGGATAAGATGGTGAGTATATTTATGATAAATGTTAAAGGTTATTGATAGAATTTCTGTTAGTACAGAGTAGGCTGAGAATTTTTTGTCAATCTCAATAATATATACTGAGAATCTTGACTCAAGTGTCGAGCACTATAATGTTATAAAAAGGAATCCTCCCATAAAATTGCAGTTATTCAGTGAATTCGTACGGTTTGAGCTATACAATACCTATAAAAAGTCTATTATTTTAGCCACGCATTGACACATTTAATGTGGGCACTGTTGATGTTTTGTTAGGTTTAGGTTTTTGTTGTTCTGAATGAAAACGGTTAAATACGTTTATGTTCGCGCCACAACTTCTAAGATTGACAAAATAATATTCAACATTCAGTTTCAGCGTGCATAAGCAAGTTCAGCTATTATACATATTATATGTGATATATTTATCGATGTAACACTTTTACGATACCACGAATATGTTTGTTTTACGATTACAAAAAAAGGAGCCGTAAACTTTCAATGTTCTTCTTGACTGTACCTGAAATCAAAGATTAATACTAATTCATTTTGAAGGTAGAGAGAGAGAGAGAGAGAGAGAGAGAAAGAGAGAGAGAAAGTGACATCCCCATTCTCTTTCGTACTTTTATAGTCCATTTACTGCTTTTTATACTCGTGCAGGGTCGCTGCACGAAGGTCTCCCCTATTGGTATTTCTATACGTGGATAATGAAGGGAAAAACTAGGAACACATAACAGAGTTGGGTGCGCATTCGTTCCTTCGTTCGTTCATCCATCGTCCGGCAAACCGAGAAAAGAGAAAAGGGTCGTCAGACCGAAAGGATATGTTCTGCGTCAGTCTGCGTTCGTACTCTCGTAAAAAGTTTTTGCAGTCTAGATGAGGGACAGAGATAGAGGCAGTCAGAGACAGAGAAGAGGAAAGAGGCCCACGCAATAAAATTCAACGGAGACGAACAGAAACACGAGCACGACATGCTCTTTCGCGAACTTTTACGGCGTCGTCCTTTCTCTTATAGAGCGTGAGAGAGGACAGTCTGAAGTATACGGAAATAGTCGAAAAACACGAGAAGGAGAGAACGTTGCTTTTACAGGAGCGGAAACCGTCAAGCCAAATTCGCAGTGCGTCAGGAAGAAAACAGACAGAAAAAAAAGCTAATAGGTTGGTTCTTGAATTAACGCCCGCGCTCTGTGCGGGATGTTGAAAAACTTGTCGCTTCTGAGGAGAAAATTATTACTATAACTATCTTCATATGAAATAAATTTTATGTGGTTTTTATTACATTTTTGCTAATTTCATAAAATAATAAAAGTTTATTAAAAAATACAATTACTTATAAAATGAGTTGCATGTGAATAGTTACAGTGATTTTATGTCAGAAATTAACGTGAATTTATAAGTGTAGTATCACGTGTTTTAGTAGAATTTTTCGGGGGATATGTAGTAAAAGCGAAATTTCAATTAGTAAAGTATTGACAAAGTTTTTCGTCGATGTGATCATTTTGTTTGGGAAGCCCATATGGAGCGCAGTTCACGTACATAAGTAGGTCTATGTGACAAAAGTTTTTTAAGTTCTAGCAAAAACTTGGACTATAACATTCAGCTAAAGAGTTTACTAGCAGCATTAGTTTTTAATGTCCAAAAGCTTTTAAATACTGCCGCGCTCGAACGAATATTTGAAAAATTCTAATAATAATAAAAGAATATGTACTGTTTTTTCTTTCAGTGTTTTTTCTACCGACCAAATTTGACTTAACTCATATGAATTAGATAAATATCACACGGTACTAGAGGTTAAATTAAGAGGAAGTTAAAGCCCACCATATAGTAAAAGTAGAAGGAGAAACCCGGAAAAGGGAAAACAAGAAAGAGTGGTAGCAACCGCACCTATCACCTTATGACACCCGAAGGCCATCTCCGGTTCGTATACAGTTTCACCCTCTTACCCGTATACGATTGTTTATTTATGATAATGTAGTAGCGTGCACGCAGTCACGCGCATGAGCCGCAAGAAGGGGAGAGGAACGCGTTGGGCGCCGCTCGCGAGATTAATTGAACGTAGCTGACTTTTATGCGTATTGGCACGACAGCCCCGTGCCAGCATGCGTACAATCTTAATTTTAACGGTGGAATTATGCAGATGAGTGCCCCTCGCTTGATTAACGGGGTGCGCGAGCGAGCGCCGTGTTTGTTGCGTTTGTGCGTCACGCGCGCGGCGGCGGCGGAGATTATCAAGTAGCAGGAAAAAGCTCACGCGACTGCGGAAGAGGCTTGTGTTACTATTGTCACTGTTTTAAATTCATCGTTTCGAGTGCTCGATGTTAATATAACTTAGAGAACGTGTGTCTACCTTTATACTGATAAGAAAAGTGTACACCCTTTCAAAAAAATGGATTTAAATAGGGTACCTTGAGGGTCGACAATTAGCTTCTAAACATGGAGATTAAAATTTGCAATTCATTCTCACAGGTCCTTTCCTCGAGATATAAGCAATTTAATATCAAATTTGGTTAATTTCGTTAAAAAGGGTGTCTTTTATATTGTTTTTTACTTTGTATTACACAAAAAGGGTGCAAAGTAGGTCATTATTTTTGGCCGAGTCAAGCTGGTCGTCCGAGTGAAGCGAAACGAGGGCGAGTAACCTTGTTGTATCATGTTGTGCGTATACTATTTTTTGAACCTATGATGCAAAAATCGACTGTTAGTGCATGTTAAGCAGATGCAAAGTAAACAATTTGCTCTCACTAAACAGGCATCAAAAGTCGAATTTCATGCTCAGAGATTTAAAAAAAGAACTAAATTAATGTAATTTATTTTATTGTATTAATAATAAGCGAAGTCTTACATTAACTGAAAATAATGTATAGTAGTATAACGAAAACAAAATAAAATATTTTAAATTTTTAATCATGTATTTTAATTTAGAAGTATTAGCATAAAACAAGATCGTTCCAGTTTGACCGTAAAAAAATGCAATTTGTCGTGTAGAAATTTGTAAATTTTTCCAATCTGTGTCACAAGCAAGGCACACGTACTACTTTTTTTTACACCGTAATAAACACGGTGGGCCATTTTAATCTCCTCACCTTAATTTTTCGGAATCAAAGCTAGATAGAGAAAAATGGGCCAGACAAAAGTTGAAGAGGACAGAAGGGGTCACCTAATAGTATAAATGACCTTGATCTTGAATGCCATTTTCAAGGTCATTTCAAGGTCAAAATGCAATTTTTTAAAATCGGAATACATATTTTTCACCCCGGATTTGAAAAGAGCGGGAAAGGACAACATAAATACTAGCTAGGCCAGTGTACCCATGAATAAAAATAACGACACGCAGATTTTCCGATTGTGCGTTGTGTGTTAGATGTGACCAACTTAGAAAGTTTGATGGCTCAAAATTTAACGTTACTTGAGGGTTCAAATTTCAATAACATAAGCAGATCATTTTTAAAATTTTCGATGAATTTTAGTCAGTTTTTACAAAAGCATTTATTGAGAAAACTATTTAAAAATAGATCACGTACGGATTTTTGTAATCAATAGACACACTCTAGTAGTATGTATGATAAGTTATTCGATAAGTTGTAGAAATTTTAACAATAAGAAAATGTATACATAATTGTTATAAGTTTAAAATAAATTATAAATTATTTGAAACAAGTTAAGTAATCAACCTGAAAAGCAGATGATTTTTGTTTTATTTTTTAAGCTTGAAGAGATTTAGCACTTCTTTTACTTTTAGTGTTTACTTTTCATTTCGTTCACCGGCTACATCAAAGTAAAATAAATATTTACGATATAAAGAGAGATATTCAGGAAGTACAGAACAGGAAAAATATATACTTTAGACAAGTACTTAGTTACATAAAAGATGCATTTTTAAATAGCAAAAAGCTATTATTTCAAAAGTTAGTAATAATTAAGATTTTATTTTAATCTTTACATTGTAATTTAATTATATAATTTTGAATGTCAAAATAAATTTAATTAAATAAATTTTACTAAAATTTTAATGAATAAATAACTAGTCTCTACAACCCTCATATATATCATTTATATAAGAGCATGGTCATTCAGCCTCGTTATGCTGCAGAACAATTTATGGAGCTTTAAAATGCCTACATTTCTTACTAAGGAAATTAAATTGTATTCAGTGAAGTTAAATAAATTAATGAAATGACTTTTGTAGCTTCTAATTATGACCAATAAAATGGTTGTATACATTCATTTACTTATCTGTTGACCTCAAAACTTTAAATGTAAATTTAATAACGTTACATTTCTGTATATCTCTACCGATAAAAATATGAGTTCAATATTTACATATAGTTTTGTTTAATCGCATTCGTAACATCAAAAAATCTAATCACTTGCTTCTCAAGGCAATTTCAAAACTTAGTTTCCCAGATAACCTGTGTGATTTGCTCTTTAATATTCTTAAAGTGACGAGCCAACAGCTGCCGCGCGCACCATTTCTTGAAGACAGCAAAACGAAACAAACAAATCTGAATATTTGCGCAGTTTCCGATTCCCAATAGTTTACATACGTTCAGTCAGTGGGCGCGTTCAACTCGAAAGTAGAAAAGATCTTGTCGTACACTGCGCAAAAACGCCTAAAAGCGACGGTGCCTCGAGAGTTCTCGAACTGACGATGACGCGAAGCTTTCAAGAGAGAAAGAGAGAGGGAGGAAGCGAAAGAAAAAGGGAGGATAGGAGAGAGAGAGAGAGAGAGAGAGAGAGAGAGAAAGAGCGAGAGGAAGAGAGGACACATCTCTTTGCTATACGCGTAAAAGTTCGATGTCAATTCGCATTCAAATTTGTCCGCGGGGGAGACGCAAGCGAAAATAAAAATCGCTTGTGGTTGCTACCTGGTTCCACTTTCAGACGACTTGTATTTTGCCGCAGCCACGATAAATTCTCAAGAGGTGAGAAGCTACATCGCTGTTCTAGAGATTTGCAAACGTGCTTGTAAAGAATTGCCTGGTGGCGATTTGTATTTTTCGTTCTCAGTAGTAATATATTAAAGACTGACTCGAGTTTCGTATTTATCACCACTGAATTCACAATTTTCTTGTGCTCCTTATCTTTTTAATTTCATATGTTGATTTTTTTATAGAAGTATATTTTGCTTCGTACTCGAAGAAAATTCAAAATATTTCAAAGTCCTTGAATTTCAAATCATTTTATACTCGTTGTATTAAGTTTGTATAATTTTTTTTTCGTCAAATGTATGCTTATAAGTATAAATATTAATAGTAATCCAACCAAAACTAACTGTTGATTAATTTTTCGGGCCAACTAATAACAATAAATATTGATGAACGGGTAGTTAACAATTAACAAACTATCAATAATCAAACATTTAATAACTTATAAAACTACACCAATAACTAAAAAAAATATAAATACATAAAAATGATTTAATTCTAAAAAGTAATCAAAAGTATTGTAGTGAAATAATAAAAACATCGTAGTAGAATTGGATATAAAATTATTTTATAGTTAAGTAAACATTGTATAATACGCAGACTGTGCTCCGTATTCCGAGAAAGGATAAACGTACATTATACCTATATCTCGACCTATGCAAACTCACGCTGTATAGGATCGCGTAGATTCACTTCACTGAAACGTGTACTTACATGAATGAACGGAGCATCAAGAATACGTATATTACATTACAAATGCATTTCTCCAGATATACGAGAAGTTGCAACGCGGCTCTTTAATAGTGTCAATTTATAAAGAAATTATAGAAGAAAAGGACACTTGCCTGGAAATTGCAAATATTTAAGCCTATATTCGACACAAATCAGATCGTTTATGTCCATTCCCTGACTTTTGCCGAAATAACATATATATACATGTAAACTAATCTCGATTTATTAAGGTTTACTTAATATTATAAATTTATATTTTTATAAATACATGTAAACTAACCTCGATTTCAAATAAAAGTTTACTGATTTATATCCATTCCATGAATAATAGAACTTTGAATAAATTATTTGAATAATAAATTATATATGTAAATTGTCTTTTTCGTATTTTTTAATATTCAGCATTTAACAGACCACCGCAAGAATTATTCCCTGACGAAATAAACGATATTTCTTATTAATAATTCGTTTTAAAGGTGACTATTTCTATCGGAGAATGTTTGTAAGATATTTGGAACGCAGATAAATTATTTTTGTTTTAGTGTCTGGGTATCTGAGTATTGGTATGTGCATGTACATGTACCCTAGACAGAAATAGGGATCCATTAGTTCCATTATTCCAAGTAGGTTTTTTTTTGTAATTTAACTCTTTGGTTTTATAGTAATTTTTTCAATTCAATTTTTTCATTACGTTCTTTTTAAGCTAATATTACGGAAGTAATACAATATGCAATTGAAGCTGAATGAAATTCTTGTTAGAATTTTAAACAATGGTGTTGTTGTTATAGGTGAAATCAGTTTCTTCATGAACACAAAAAGTAGAAACATTTGTTTGGGAAAACAATATGCCAATTGATTGGATGCATTTTTTATATTAAATTTATAATCGAATTGAACTGAAAGTATTGCCAATTTATGCCGAGATGAAGGATTCGTACCTAACTTTTCCGCAGACGTTTAAAAGATATAGACTGACTTTGTTTTATCGGGGTAAAATGTGAAAACAATTAATACAAAAAATGTATCGAGATTTACGTCTTGAACAAAATTATTTACCTCTTGTAATCGACTAATACATCGTTCTCAAAGTTTCAAGGCAAAAAAGGAGAACATCTTGATATTTTATTTCTGTAACGAAAATTAATAAAAACCAACGAAATGTTGTTTAAGAATAAACAAAGGTTTCGTCGTTTTTTTAAAATCGTTGCCTTAAAACTTTGTAATATGATTTATTACTGAACAACTGAATTTATACATAACTAAATCACTATTCTCCTTTTATATTAAAGAGGGTGGAATACTAATTTTTATTAAGCGAGTTCTCAAATTTGCTTCTCCCCCCCCCCCTCTCTCTCTCTCTCTCACTCACACACATATACACACACACCTACACCCACTTCCGTATTTTATGATAATCAAATTAGGGAGAACTATTTGTAGAATTACAGCAATTCTGTGTATTTGCGTGTCCACGTACTTATAAGTTATTTGGTTTGAACCCTTGTTTCACTCTTCAATAAGGTTTCTCGATTTTAAAACATTTAAAGTCTTAACTGCTATATGAATTATGTATGACTCGTAATATTTTCTAAACTTACCATTTTTAAAAATTTATTAAATTTTTATGTATTTAGTAATTAAAATTTTGTTTATTTTTTCAATCACTTTACTACGTATCGGGAAATGAAATAGACGTTTTAAGTTGAATACACCATTTTTATTTTTACTGAATTTCATTTTGTACTTTTGTTGTACACAATGTTTTCAACACGCTAAAAGTAAGATACTACAGATCTATACAGACATAAAAACTGATATATCCACTTTATTTTTTAAAAATGAATACATGAATTGAAATTGAAAATATTTCTGAATTGATACTTTACCAATGTTGATAGTTTTAGTGTTTTTCTGTTTACATGAAACATCAGTAAAAAATATAGATTATGATATAATCAATGATCAAGATATCGACAATACACGTTACATTTAGGAAAATTAGAAGCTATTAATTTTGTACTAAAACTTCTATAAATCTATTTCATTGTTATAATTAAATGTGGTTTAATGGTGTAATTGAGTAACCTGAAGAACATTTTAGTAGTTATAAAACATTGAATAATAATTTCTAAACATTCTAATCTTTAATACAATCTAAAAGCAGAAAAACTATAGTTTTCTTATAATTGTAAGCAACAATTTATCTGTTCACGCAATCTACTGCCACTTTCCGTGAGCAGCATAATAACGACTTTACAATTTTCCTTGAATATTGAAACACAGTTTTGTTATTCTTATTATGCACATATTACTCTTCATTCATTGCTAAGAATGATATTGTAAAAGAAAAATTATTAGATGATTTTCAGTCGGCTCTCGTTTATTATGGTGAAAAAAAGACAAAGTGAATTAAAAATGAAAAAAACTTTCAAGAGGCATTTTGTCTTTTCGCCTTGCAATGAAAAATAAAGTAAATGGCTGCACAGACTCTCTCCGCGCTTTATACGTTTGCATACCAGATCCGGCGTTCTATAGCGAGTGTGCGCGTGAATATCGGACGATAGGGATATAGAGAACCACGCCAAGGATTCTACAGGCCACAGAGTGCGGCTAAAATGTTACCGAAGTAGCATTCAGCGAGGCGCTTGCGCGCCGTAGCGCAATTTACGACAAGGTCACGCTCCTCGCATCGATAGCACCGCCTCATATTAATTGCGATATTTATCGCTTCAATTTATCAAACCCGGGAGCCACCGCAGCCGAGTTTTACGACGTGCCACCTCTTTTCAAAGCTCCGGGATGAGAGCACTTTAAAGCACACTCCTTCTCTCTCTCTCTCTCTCTCTCTCTCTCTCTCTCTCTCTCTCTCTCTCCCCCTCTCTCTCTACGCCTGCTCCTCCGTTCTCGTTCGAGCCCCAGGTGAATCGTGGAAAACCCGTAAGGTTACGATCGAGATAATCTTTGCGGAAATTAATTAAGAGAGCACAAAGCGGAACCGTCGATTTAAGAAAAAAACGTACATTATGATGAAAGAGTTAGACCCTTGGATAGTAGCAGGTTTACTTTCTGACCGCACTAATCTGTAAATTATACTTTTGTTGATCTAATTTTCGATCAAATCAGCAGCGACAATTAAAAAGTGTAGTGTTAAAATTGTGCTTAAGAATTCTGCTTGAATGAATTCATTCTTTATTTTTATTTAAATTATATTACTATTTTTATAAGTAACATTGTATAAGACAGAGAAGTAAAATGATTCGTGACTTACTTATCATGGTAAGTCTTATATATTCGATTGAGCTTTTGTACAGTAAGAAGAACTTAATAAATTTGAGTAAATTGTAACTAATCTTAATAATTTTCATTGGTGTCATGAAAATTTCTTTATATTGGCTTTTATTTTATGACATAAAAAAACAATTCAAAATATTCAAACACTGCAGAAACATAAAAACAACTTTTAATTAAATTATTTCCTTTCGGACACTTTTTCGCACATTTTAATTAATTGAACACTGTGAAATGATAATTAAATTACTCATTCATTTAATATACCATGTTACGATTGTTTATAAACATTTATTAAAACCAAAAACCTGTATCAACAAATTTATTATATTTTAACAATATACAAGCATTTCGCTAAGGTGATTCTTATCTATTTGAGAACTAAACTGAATAGAAAAAATTCAATTAACGCACATAATTTTACCCTGAACTTGCTACCGCCCACTTTCACGCTTCGTTTGCCACAACTTAGGTGACGGACAGTCACTCGACGAGTCATGAACGGTTCCAAACGATGCCGTCGTCTTATTTCAAAATAACACAAAGAGAATTCTCCAGAAACTACCTCTCCGATTTCCCGTCGAGTCCAAGCATTTCTCTCCGGCTTCCTCTTCAACGACTCGGCCCTTTCTTTCTTTTCTTTCACTTGAATTCGACGATCGTGGGCGCCGCTGGCAATAACGGGATGAAATTGCTTACAGCGAAATTCCGCGGAAAAAATTTCCACTTTTATAAAATACGCGAGCAATATTACCGCTATCTCATTTAAATCTAGTGATTTGCGGTCATTTCTATCTCTGTCTTCGTGCACAGGCGAGAAGTATAACTCACGAACTGCCATAAACTTAATGAAGCAATTACGAGAAAGGTACAAGAGAGGTACAAGAGAAAGAAAGAGAGAGAGAGGAAGAGAATGAAAGGTAAGGTAGAGTGAGCGACAAGAGAGAGAGAAAGAAAAAGAGAGAGAGAGGGTGGAGTCACGTCATGGGAAAATAGCTCGAGCAGCTTTTTTCTTTGTTCCACGAGCACGACTTTTTCCTATTTTTTTCTTGCGTGCCGTTTTATAATCGATGTCTATTACGTCGTAAATAGAGAGTGTAAAACCGAAAGAGAGAAAGAAAAACAGAAAAAAGAAGCTGGGGATGTAGACAGTCGAAGTGAATGAAAGTGGTTTTTAGTCGGATAATTGTGTTTGGGTGAACACTGAGGTAATGCGAACTTTGTCGGTAATGTCATTAAGAAGATGTGTGAGAGTGCAATCGTGTGGCAGAGGTGAGGAGATTTAATTTGAAATTAATACTTGCACTATCGTCTTTTAAGATAATAAAATACTGATTGAAACTATTTAATATATACTTTTAAAGTTTTGTAAATACTTATCTCAAAAAGATTCATAAAGTTGTTTTTTAATAGAAATATAGAAAGACTAGAATAATCTTAATCAATAATCAATTGATAAAAGAATGATATAATGCTGAAGACGTGTTTCAATAAAATAAGTTGTACTATTACTATTTAAGAACATTTTAAATCTTTTACAAGTAATAAGATTTACATTCCCAATTCAGTTTGAAAAAACGAAAATTAACTTTCTAAGAGTAAACTTTAATTAAGTTCCGTAGCCCAAGCACTATGTCAACTGCGATTTCCGAAATTTAGGACTCGACGAACAAACCGAAAAAAGAGTTAAAGACTCGGGTAGCGGGTGTAAAAAAAAAGGCGAATTTCGTGCTCACGCGCACGGTGACCTCACGTGCGCATCCCAGCGCGACGCGACCAAATTACGCTCGTAAAATCGAAGAATGAAAAGGACTTGCAGGAGTCTCTATTCGCACAATCGTACAAAAGATAGGAAACGAGAACGATAGGGGGCAGAGAGTAAGAGATGAAGCTATAGACATGAAAGCTCACCGCAAAGTGGAAAATCCAGCTTAAAAAATCGAAAAGATTAAACTTTTTGAAGATACCGTTATATATGATCAACACAAAAATATTTTCCGACAAAGTCGTTGAAAATTGAGCGCGTAATACTGCAATCTGGATGAGAGAGAGGATTGGGGGGAGAGAGAGAGAGGGAGAGTAGGAAAAGTTTGCACAGAAAATATATGTAAAGGCATAAACCTCGGCGCGAAAAAGAAGGCATAAGTGTTATGGCAGAGAGAATTTGCAGCTTCTATGTCTAGGACCAAACGCGACGGTGCAAAAGCGTCTTCTTTTATGCAAAGATATTTGAAATTGCGTGGATGTTTAATGCTTTAGTATTACCATACCGCATATCCATGATAATTGCCAGTGGCTTTCTAGCACGGGCAAAAGATGATCTTTTCTTAAAATTTTCTTCGAGTTTGAAGAAAACAAGTTTTTGATTTATCGAAACATCACAGTATACATATATACCTACATTGAGATTAGTTACTGTTAAAATACATTAATATATTTTCGAAAATCCACCTATGGATTAAGTATAGCATTTTAGTTATAAAATTTTATAACGTATTTTGTAATGAACTTATGAAGTCACTATCCAAATTTAATTTTAATTTCCCAAAAATCAAAGAAATTGTGGTTATTAGCTTTTTTTAAATATAAAATAAAGACCAATGTAGATAAAAACTGACATACGTACTATAAATACAAGTTTGTTGGTTGTTGGATAAAAGAAATGTTGGTAAAGTAAAAGCATTGTCCTAAAAAGACTATCTTACAGCTCAGCACATTTGCGTAAATCTTTATAACTTATGAACTTTTAGTTTCAGAAGTTCATTGCGTGTTGTAATCTATTAATTATTATTTGAAGTGTTTTCGATTATTGTATTCTCATATTCTGACCATAAAAGTTGTAATCGTGCAGTCATCTAAAAACAATCCTAGTTTCCTCAGCTGGTCCAAGTATCAAGGCGGTCGCCTTCAGCGTATGCTGCTCGATCTCAACCCCTTGCACTTGCAACATTGGGCAGCTCCAGAGTAAATTCTAGACCGTTGACATATTGTAGTGCGAGACGTTCTAATAAAAAAGAAACGTTACAAATTCATTGGCAATTAATTTTCTCAAACTAAAATCATTGTTCTAGTATATTAACTGTTCACATTAGTGTATAGGTAAATAATTTTAGTTTATTAGCATACATACCCTGTGCATATTTTATTTTTTCAAACTCATTTTTTATATTTTTATATTTTAAAAATTTTAGTGTTTATTTTTTTAAGAGTGGAAGATTTATTATAAGATATTTATTCTAGATACAAGCTCGGTCTATGCCTAACTGACAAGGATATCACTATCTATTAACAAATTCTTGTCTTTAAATATAAAAACTTAGGTAATGCATTTTCCACCCTTAACTGTAGATCTCATCACAAATTTGTTTTATTGGTTCCGAAAAGTCAACTTTAAATATATAAAAAAAAAAATAACTGTATAAACGCAATGAAGACAATGAGCTTTTAATGACAAGAACGAATCAAATGGTTTCAAGTTTTATAAATGTCAGGTTTTCATGCCAAAAGTTTTATAAACAAGTATCTTAAAATTTTCTGTTCCAAATTTTTTTTTGATTGTTACAAAGCTTCCTCGTCAATGATGTAATAATAATTGTTTTCTAAAAGGTCTCTCTCTACCTTAGAATAAAACTATCTCAATTTTAATTCATATTCAAATACATTTTTTAATTTTGTATATAATAACATCAATTTCCGAATTTATACACTGTACTCTTGTTTTATTAAAAATAATGTTTTTTCACAAAGAATACTTTCTTACGTAATCTAATTTTAACCGTATTTTTTTTTATATACATAAATTATTATCTCTCTGTATAACTCTGCAAGCTTTCCGAGTTTCACCGGATCGTAAATTTCGCAATAGCTGAGCCAAGCAAGAGAGAGAAAGAAGGAAAACTCGCGCATGCACATTCGCTAAAAAATTGGGTTAGTTGGACCGCGCCGTGTTACCAAGATACGCTCCTGCGCTCCTCTCTTCATCGATTTCCTCTTGCTCTCCCTTCTGTTTCCTTTCTTGCCACCAGCGCCTCTGTATAAAGTTCATTTTATGTGCTAACGTAGATCCAAGAGATACACCTGCGCACGGAGGCTGAAAGCAGCCGCAATATGTCTAGTGTCATTGAAAGATGCGGGTAATCGGACCTCGATGTTGAGTCTTGACCACGTGCGTGACTCGCTTTAAAAGAGACACAGTCAAAGTTGAGAAGACACTTCTCGAAGAAGCACACTCCAGAGCTAGGTTACAAGCGCGTGTGGTGACACAGTCGGCTGAGAGTTGACTGATATTGCATTCCCAAAGAGTAAGCTTTGTAATGATGAAACGCATTTAGTTCTTGGCTTCTAAATTACATTCAAATTATCAGTCCATAAAATTGTGTTTCCATTATTTAAAGAAGGACAATAGATGTTTATATTAATGCAAAAGAATAATTTCATATTGCGTAAAACGTTAATAGAGATTTTCTGAAGAGTATTATATTTATACTGAAATGATGAAACACGGAAATTTGTCAAATATCACAAATGATATATACTTAAGAAATAATTATACAAAAATAACTTGTTATTTGGAAAGATATTTTCATCTTCCGATTATTTTTCAAATAGAACACTTTCATGCAGTTTACTAGTAGTTGAAAAATTAATTAAAACTTTTTCATTGCCATAAAAATTTTAAATCCTCAGGATATTTACCAATAATTACCACTCGATTGCCCCTCACATCGCTTCTTCTGCCTCCTCTTCAACCTTTGCTATACTTTGCCCCTGTTCTCACTCTTGGTACCCGTTAAACGCAATTTTCGTCTACATCCGGGCTTGGCTGTCTCATTAACTTAACGCCCGTCAAAGACTTTTTCCACTAACTGCGTTTACATCCATTGCCTCTCCTCCATCTCTTACACCTCTTTTTTCTTAACTTCACACTCGCCACTGTAGTGTCATCGGACACAAGAGAGACAGGCGAAGTAATATCACTCGGTCGTTTTAATAGATGGCGAACTCTAGCACCAGAGAAGGAAGTGTTTAATTAAAAGACGAAGACATTGGGAGTCGCTCCTATGATGGCGCCGTATACGAGAGAAAGAGAACTCGAACACTCTTCGTACCAACTCTACGTATACACGAATCTCCTGTGCGCGTGGCTGTGCAGAACTTTCAAGTCATTATCGGTTTTGAAAGAAAGTAATTTTACACGCTCAGATGCCGTGAGAATTGGAAGAAAAAGAAAGAGTAATAGTGAGCAAAGGTTCGAGAGAATTTATACAGCAGCAGGGTGAGGAAACGTCGTGCGCATAGCGAGAAAGACGACAGTGTCGGCACCATTTGCTTGGAATAATTAACTTCCTTTGATCGCGTGAAGTGCTGCCGCTGCTATCCAATGGCTCTTGAGGGAGAGCCGTTTTGTAAAGCACCAGAGACTCGCCCCTCCTCTGCACTCCGCACTTGCCATAATTATTCTTTGCTTCTTCAATTCCCTCACTTTTTCTGGGCTATTTTTTCGGCCATTGCCCCTTTGTTTCTGCGAACCTACGCTATCGCGGTATCGGTGAAACAGGTTAGCTCAAAGTAAAAAATATATAATATATTTCGATCAAAGATCTACTTACAGTCAGTTAGATTCAATATGCTAGTTAGAAAAATAATGCAATATACTGAAAAACAATTCTTTATTTTACATAAGTTATAGTAAAATATAATTTAGTATAAGTATCTACATTTAGTTACATTTTGAGTAATATATATAATCAACAACTAAAGTTTGTTTGATAAGAAATTTTCTACATTTCATTTACCCATGGTATGTATATTCAGATTAGAAATCCTAAGAATTTTAATATCACTAAATATACAAAGTAAATGTTTTGATTAATAGAGAAAACAGATGAATATCGAGTATTAGCTTAGTTACTTGCGAATTTTGGGAAAATTATTGTAAATGGGCATTTAAATCTTGCGGAAATATTTGATTATGGCAATATGTGAATATTAAATTTAAGTAAAATAAAATGTTAACCTGTTTTTAAAATACCCAAAACACCCATATGTTTTACGATAACATGTATTTACATCTTGGGTAAAACTATAACATCTACTGAAAATAAAAGTCTATAATTTGAAAAGAAATTAAACTTGTTCTATTTCCCCTAGCATCATTACACAATGTTGTATGTACACATCTTTTAATAAAAAGTTACGTTGCTACGGAAGAACTATTTTTTGCTCATTCTGGAGCCGTGATGAGAAAAAGTAACATTAATAAACGTCATTATTACGAGCTACAATATTAATAAAGTACACGTAATAATGCGAACGGCTGAGAAAGAAGAAGCAATTACGCAAAATCTCTTGCTTTTCTATTCTGCTCACTATTCTCAAAAGTTTTACTAAAAAATTTAACTCTGTGTTTAAAAACACTTCAGTTTGATCACTATCAATTTCGATAGCATCTTTTTATGCCTTTTCATAATCGCTCCCTTATATCAGATTACAAGTTTTATTATCTACAAATTTTTTGAAAATAATTTATTGATACTATTTGATTGTCACACAAAATTCATAGTCATAAATAAGAATGATTTAAATACCTTTCATATAGAAATTAGAAAATGAACCTTGTAATTGGGATGAATAAGCAATGCATGAAATAGCTAGGCAATACATATAAGAGTACTCAAAAAGGTATCTCATTGTACTGGGTGTTACTTATTCATACAAATTACATCGTTCATATTTTAGTTTTCATTAAAGATCTTAAAGTCACACTAGCTTATGTACTTTGCACGGCAAAAAAAAAATTCCAACTAACTACTTTCAGAAAATCATTACGTTATAGTTAAAAATATTGTAGATTTATGCATATATACATATATACACGGTATTGCATCTGCTTCCGCAGTCGAAAATTGCCGCTTGCGGCTATGTCTAGAAATTCGCAAACAAACCTCTAAAATAGTAATAAGCTCTCTGTTCATGCTTGAGTTTTCCGCTGGATCTACGTGTACGCAGACACGGCAACTTTAGCCATGAAAAGTTAACGAGAGACGTGCATGGTCAAAGTACTTTTCGGCTTAGACTATGAAGAGCAGCGCCAGCCGGACCGGACATTATGAAGCGACCAGGGGGCTACATCTGTTCGAGTTCTCTCTCTCTCTCTCTCTCTCTCTCTCGCTTTCTGTCTCTCTATTGCTTATTGATAATGCAAGTTATCAAGGGATCATATATCCGATGACAGCTTTGTGTGACCGCGCTCGAAGGTTTGGAATTATGTGTTTAGCTTGAAGCTCCACAGACATGCTCATGAATAAAAAGCTATAGTTATTTGAGCTGCGGTTCCAGCTATCACATCCCAAACTTTTCCAAACACAGGCCGTTATATTGAGTAGCCAATTACTCTACACGAAACACTATAAAGTACAATAATTTAGAAAACAAATATAAATTTATATAATATTATTTAAATTATTGTTATTTTTCTTCCTCAAAAGAAAAACTTTTTACGACGTATGCTTTAGCACGATTGACACCTGCTAAGGCAATTTACTGCGAAGTTTTAATTTCAGAATCTAATAAAAAAGTTTTTTGAAATAAAAAGAGATCGCATTAATAAAATCCATGAACAGTGTAGTGTCTTAGCGATAAAAGAAATTAACAAATTTCGCTCTTTTCCTATTAAAAAAAAAATAAATAAATAAATAAATAAATATTAAGCGCAATAAGTGTTTTGCCTTATAAAATGGACTACAGAAAATTTAAATTTATACACAAAAAATTAAATTATTTCTATTCTTTTGTTGACTGCCGTTCTTCTGAAAAACCTGACAGCCCAAATATACAATACAATGCAAACAAACTATTAAAAGCTATAATCTAAATATATAAAATATAACTAATACATGTACACTGCGAGTCAATCACTTTTGCCATACTTACATCAAAACTAAGCAAATTTTAAAGTTGTGTATCTCAGTCGGAAATTATCGTATCGAAATAATTCAAAGTGCGTTTTGAAGGTAGGTGCAAAAGCGTCCATTTAATAGGAGCAGGAAGTTTAAAAATAGAGTACTGTGTTTTTTTACTAAAAAAACCGATTAAAAATTTTTTTTCATCTTACTTTGAATCATTGCCAATTTAGAACCAATAAGTGGAGGGTAATAAAACCAACGGGGATCGAAAGGTATTCCCTTTCCCTATACAAAGACCACTCGCGGATTTTTCTGCAAAGTTTTTTACCGGATTAACAGTAACTTTTGTAAAAAAAAAACAACCTTTTCTTTAAATATTCGATTACCTCGAGTTCTATGAAGTATGAAAAAAATGTCAGAGAGAAAAAAGTTTCGTTTCATATCCAAACGAAAATAAAGTCAATATAAAGAAATCGAAATTTTTTTCATTTTTTAAGCGTATAAAAAAATAGGAATTTAGCTATTTTCTTCGATGTTTAGTTATAAAATGCCTAGGGCTATAAATAAATCACAAAAAGAGTAACGTTAATAAATTTTATTTATTTCCAACATTTTTTTTAATTCTTTGACAAAAATATCAATACATAATATTAACAAATAAATTAATAAATATAATCAGAGCGCTATATATAATGCAACAAGAAAGAAAGAAATAAGGGTAGATTAAATCGAATAGCGTGAATGGTAAGTATATGTATGTAATAATATGTATGTGTATATGATATTGTACTAACAAGGAAAGTATCTCGGATGCAGATCATAGATTTTTTTAAACTTTGAGATATGATTTTAGATACCGAAATATGAAGGAAGCCACAATATTACTACTGTAGTACTACCGAAGTACTGAAAAAAGTGCTATGTCTTTTATATCAACTGTCTAGTCTAGGCAAGTCTCACATAAAATTTTAAAGAAATACAATAAAACTAGAGAGTGCAAGCTTTCCATTCCTTTTTTTAGAATTAAAAAATCAACTCCTTCTAAAGTTACGGTAGTTCAAGGTTAAGCAACTAAAAACCACTTATAAATTGATGAAACTTAGAGCTTCAATTTCATGTGTATCTGATGCATATTTTGTTGCTGAACTTTAAGCTAACGTAACTTTGGAAGGAGTTGATATTTTTTCTAAAAGAAGTAACGGAAAGCTCGCACTCTCCAGTTTTATTGTATTTGTTTACAATTCTATGTGAGACTTGTCTAGGCTAGATAGTTAATATAAAAGACATAGCACTTTTTTCAGTACTTCTTGAAAATACAGCTGAAAATGTCGATAACTTTAGTTTATTGAAGCGTTAAGATCTAATATTGTGGCTTCCTTCATATTTCGGTATCTAAAATCATATCTCAAAGTTCAAAAAAATCCGTAATCCGGATCTGAGATACTCTCTCCTTGTTAGTATGATTATGTTTATTTCTAATAATTGGAAAAATTATTGTTTATTTATAGTACTCTGTTTATATTTATTAATTTATTTATTTATATTATTTATTGATAATTTTGTCAAATAATTAAAAAAAATGTTGAAAATAAATAAAATTTATTAACATTACTCTTTTTGTGATTTATTTACGGCCCTATGCATTTTATAACTAAAAAAACTCGAAGAAAATAGCTAAATTCCTATTTTTTTTACGCTTAAAAATGAAAAAAATATTCGATTTCTTTATATTGACTTTATTTTCGTTTGGGCATGAAACGAAACTTTTTTATCTCTGACTTTTTTTCCATACCCCATAGAACTCGCAGCATTGGCGTTGATTCAACGTAAGATGAAAAAATTCGAAAATTTTTTAATCGGTTTTTTTAGTAAAAAAAACACAGTACTCTATTTTTAAACTTCCTGCTCGCGTTAAGGGGATGTCGTAGCCAAAAAACAGATAAGGTAGAACTCTGACGTACCGCATACTAATTTTCCGCTATAATTAAATAATTAAGAACATACCATACAAAATTTTTGTGATCCCGCGTAGCTGTTATCGCAACGAACAATTATCACCTCCAAGGAGAGTAATTGATAATCTATTTTTTGCAAAAACTGGGAAATACGGCGTGAGGTGGAGCGAAACCTGAGCCGACTGTCTGGATTTTATCTTCCTGGATATTGGTGAAAATAATCACTGCACGTCACGAATCTTTGTTATCCCGCGTCACTGATACGATTTAGAATATGTATATATCACGCACGAACTTTTGAAGTACATTATTTTGATAAATAATGGGAAATACGACGCGAGGTGGACAGGCCAAGAGGACGCCATGATACTGAGTGATTACAATAGCAACAGCTAGGCGG